>SZWC01001703.1:134871-156404 GCA_023375785.1 Penium margaritaceum | reverse complement strand
ATCTGCACTGTGATTGGACACTCTGACTGTGGCTGACTCGTGTTATGATGAATAGAAGTAAAAGTCACTTGGATACATTTGTGGTCATGGTCGGTGGCACATGCCACCTTTGTCAAGGGATTGCGCACAAATAGCCACACCGAGCCACCATTACTCTACCTTGTTCATACCTGCGAGGTCATGCGCAGTATATGTGCACTATGATTGGACACTCTGACTGTGGCTGACTCGCGTTTTGATTCATAGCCATCTAAGGTACTTGGTAAACTTTGTGGTCATGGTCAGTGACACATGCCAGCTTTTTCAAGGCATTGCGCACAATAGCCATGCCAAGCCACCGGTTTTTTACCTTGTTTATACCTGCAAGGTCATGCCTTGTACATCTGAATTGTGATTGGGCACTCTGACTGTGGCTGACTTGTGTTACGATTCATAGAAGTTAAAGTCACTTGGTAAACATTGTGGTCATGGTCATTGGCACATGCCAAATTGGTGAAGGCATTGCGCACACTAGCCACACTGAGCCACCAGTATTCTACCTTGTTTGCACGTACAAGATCATGCCTAGTACATCTGCACTGTGGTTGGACACTCTGGCCGTGGCTGACTCGTGTTATGATCAATAGAAGTAAAAGCCACTTGGATACATTTTTGGTCATGGTCAGTGGCACATGCCAACTTCGTCAAGGCATTGCACACAATAACCACACTAAGCCACCAGTATTCTACCTTGTTTATACTTGTAAGGTCATTCCAAGTATATCTGCACTGTGATTGGACACTCTGACCGTGGCTGACCCGTGTTGTGATTCATAGCCGTTTAAGGTACTTGGTAAACTTTGTGGTCATGGTCAGTGGCACATGCCAACTCTGTCAAGGCATTGCGCACAATAGCCGTGCCAAGACACCAGTTTTTAACCCTGTTTATACCTGCAAGGTCATGCATATTTAATGTGCACTGTGATCGATACTCTGACTGTGGCTGAATCGTGTTATGCTTCATAGAAGTTAAAGTCAATTGGTAAACTTTGTGGTCATGGTCAGTGGCACATGCCAACTTTGTCAAGGCATTGCGCACAATAGCCACACCATGCCACCAGTATTCTACCTTGTTTGAACCTGCAAGACCATGCCTAGTACATCTGCACTGTGATTGCACACTCTGACTGTGGCTGACTCGTGTTATGATCAATAGAGGTAAAAGTCACTTGGATCCTTTTTTGGTCATGGTTAGTTACGCATGCCAGCTTTGTCAAGGCATTACGCACAATAGCCACACCGAGCCACCAGTATTCTACCTTGATCATATTTGCAAGGTCATGCGCAGTATATCTGCACTATGATTGGACACTCTGACTGTGGCTGACTTGTGTTATGATTCATAGCCGTTAAAGGTACTTGGTAAACTTTGTGGTCATGATCAGTGGCACATGCCAACTACGTGAAGGCATTGCGCACAATAGCCGAGCCAAGCCACCAGTATTTTAACTTGTTTATACCTCTAAGGTGATGCATATTAGATGTGCACTGTGATTGGGCACTCTGACCGTGGCTGACTCGTGTTACGATTCGTATAAGTTAAAGTCACTTGGTAAACTTTGTGGTCATGGTCAGTGGCACATGACAACTTTGTCAAGGCATTGCGCACAATAGCCACACCAAGCCACCAGTATTCTACATTGTTTGCGCCTGCAAAATCATGCCTAGTACATCTGCACTGTGATTGGGCACTCTGACCGTGTCTGACATGTGATATGATTCATAATCGTTTAAGGTACTTGGTAAACTTTGTGGTCATGGTCAGTGGCACATGCCAACTTTGTCAAGGCATTGCGCACAATAGCCGTGCCAAGCCACCGGTTGTTTAACTTGTTTATACTTGGAAGGTCATGCATATTAGATGTGCACTGTGACTGGGCACTCTGACCGTGACTGACTTGTATTACGATTCGTAGAAGTTAAAGTCACTTGGTAAACTTTGTGGTCATGGTCAGTGGTACATGCCAACTTTGTCAAAGCATTGCGCACAATAGCCACACCGAGCCACCAGTATTCTACCTTGACTGCACCTGCAAGATCATGCATAGTACATCAACACTATGATTGGACACTCTGACTGTGGCTGACTCGTGTTAAGATGAATAGAAGTAAAAGTCACTTTGATACATTTGTGGTCATGGTCAGTGGCACATGCCAACTTTGTCAAGGAATTGCGCACAATAGCCACACCGAGCCACCAGTATTCTACCTTGTTTATACCTGCAAGGTCATGCACAGTATATCTGCACTGTGATTGGACACTCTGACTGTGGCTGACTCGTGTTATGATTCATAGCCGTGAAAGGTACTTGGTAAACTTTGTGGTCATGGTCAGTGGTACATGCCAACTTTGTCAAAGCATTGCGCACAATAGCCACACCGAGCCACCAGTATTCTACCTTGTTTGAACCTGCAAGACCATGCCTAGTACATCTGCACTGTGATTGGGCACTCTGACCGTGTCTGTCATGTGATATGATTCATAATCGTTTAAGGTACTTGGTAAACTTTGTGGTCATGGTCAGTGGTACATGCCAACTTTGTCAAAGCATTGCGCACAATAGCCACACCGAGCCACCAGTATTCTACCTTGACTGCACCTGCAAGATCATGCCTAATACATCTGCATTGTGATTGGACACTCTGACCGTGGCTGACTCGTGTTATGATTCATAGCCGTGAAAGGTACTTGGTAAACTTTGTGGTCATGGTCAGTGGCACATGCCAACTTTGTCAAGGCATTGCGCACAATAGCCTCGCCAAGCCACCGTTCTTTTACCTTGTTTATACGTGCAAGGTCATGCCATATTAGATGTGCACTGCGATTGGGCACTCTTACCGTGGCTGAATCGTGTAACGATTCATAGAAGTTAAAGTTACTTGGTAACGTTTGTGGTCATGGTCAGTGGCACATGCAAACTTTGTCAAGGCATTGCGCACAAAAGCCACACCCAGCCACCAGTATTCTACCTTTTTTTGCACCTGCAAGATCATGCCTAGTACATCTGCACTGTGATTGGACACTCTGGCCGTGGCTGACTCGTGTTATGATCAATAGACGTAAACATCACTTGGTTACATTTGTGGTCATCGTCAGTGGCACATGCCAACGTTGTCAAGGCATTGCGCACAATAGCCAAACCGCGCCACCAGCATTCTACCTTGGTTGCACATACACGATCATGCCTAGTACATGTGCACTGTGATTGGACACTCTGACCGTGGCTGACTCGTGTTATGATCCGGAGAAGTTGAAGTCAATTGGATACATTTGTGGTCATGGTCAGTGGCACATGCCCACTTTGTCAAGGCATAGCGCAAGACAACCACTCCGAGCCACCAGTATTCTACCTTGTTTGAACCTGCAAGACCATGCCTAGTACATCAGCACTGTGATTGGACACTCTGACCGTGGCTGACTCGTGTTATGATCAATAGAAGTAAACGTCACTTGGATACATTTGTGGTCATGGTCAGTGGCACGTGCCAACTTTGTCAAGGAATTTTCTCAAAAAGAGAGGGCGGACTTTTCCCCTACATATACAAAGTCGGGGAGATTTTGATTTTGTCCGCCTATCCTTCTCCCCTTTCCGAGGAAGAGAAGTGCGCACAACAGCCACACCGAGCCACCAGTATTCTACCTTGTTTATACCTGCAAGGTCATGCCCAGTATATCTGCACTGTGATTGGACACTCTAACTGTGGCTGACTCGTGTTATAAATCATGGCCGTTTAATGTACTTGGTAAACTTTGTGGTCATGGTCAGTGGCACATGCCTACTTTGTCAAGGCATTGTGCACAATAGCCGTGCCAAGCCACCGGCTTTTTACCTTGTTTATACCTGCAATGTCATGCATATTAGATGTGCGCTTTGATTGGGCACTCTGACCGTGGCTGACTCGTGTTATGATTCGTAGAAGTCAAAGTCAGTTGGTAAACTTTGTGGTCATGGTCAGTGGCACGTGCCAACTTTGTAAAGGCATTGCGCACAATAGTAACACCGAGCCACCAGTATTGTACCTCGTATGAACCTGTAAGATCGAGCCTAGTACATGTGCACTGTGATTGGACACTCTGACCCAGGTTGATCGTGTTATGATCAATAGAAGTAAAAGTCACTTGGATACATTTTTGGTCATGGTCAGTGGCACATGCCAACTTTCTCAAGGCATTGCGCACAATGGCCACACCGAGCCACCATTTTTTTACCTTGTTTATACATGTTAGGTCATGCCCAGTATATCTGCACTGTGATTGGGCACTCTGACTGTAGCTGACTCGTGTAATGATTCATAGCCGTTTAAGGTACTTGGTAAAATTTGTCCTCATGGTCAGTGGAACATGCCAACTTTGTCAAGGCATTGCGCACAATGGCCGTGCCAAGCCACCGGTTTTTTTACTTCTTTATACCTGCAAGGTCATGCATATGAGATGTGCACTGTGATTGGGCACTCTGACCGTGGCTGACTCGTATTACGATTCGTAGAAGTTAAAGTCACTTGGTAAACTTTGTGGTCATGATCAGTGGCACATGCCAACTTTGTCAAGGCATTGCGCACAATAGCCACACCGAGCCACCAGTATTGTACCTTATTTATACCTGCAAGGTTATGCCCAGTATATCTGCACTGTGATAGGACACTCTGACCGTGGCTGACTCGTGTTATGATTCATAGCCGTTTAATGAACTTGGTCAACTTTGTGGTCATGGTCAGTGGCAAATGCCAACTTTGTCAATGCATTGCGCACAATAGTTGTGCCAAGCTACCGGTTTTTTACCCTGTTTATACTTGCAATGTCATGCATATTAGATGTACGCTTTGATTGGGTACTCTGACTGTGGCTGGCTCCTGTTATGATTCGTAGAAGTTAAAGTCACTTGGTAAACTTTGTGGTCATGATCAGTGGCACATGCCAACTTTGTCAAGGCATTGTGCACAATAGCCACATGGAGCCGCCAGTATTCTACCTTGTTTGCACCTGCAAGATCATGCCTAGTATATCTGCACTATGATTGGACACTCTGACCGTGGCTGACTCATGTTATGATAAATAGAAGTAAAAGTCACTTGGATACATTTGTGGTCATGGTCAGTGGCACATGGCAACTTTGTCAAGGCATTGCGCAAAATAGCCACACCGAGCCATTAGTATTCTACCTTGTTTGTACCTTCAAGATGATGCCTAGTACATCTGCACTGTGATTGGACACTCTGACCATGGCTGACTCGTGTCATGATCAATAGAAGTAAAAGTCACTTGGATAAATGGGTGGTCATGGTCAGTGGCACATGCCAACACTCTCACGGCATTGCGCACAATAGCCACACCTTGTTTATGCCTGCAAGGTCATGCGCAGTATTTCTGCACTGTGATTGGACACTCCGACCGTGCCTGACTCGTGCTATGATACATAGCCGTTTAATGTACTTGGTAAACTTTGTGGTCATGCATATTAGATGTGCACTGTGATTGGGCACTCTGAATGTGGCTGGATCGTATTACGATTCGTTTAAGTTAATGTCACTTGGTAAACTTTGTGGTCATGGTCAGCGGCACATGCCAACATTGTCAAGGCATTGCGCACAACAGCCACACCGAGCCACCAGTATTCTACCATGTTTTTACTTGCAAGATCATGCATAGTACATCTNCTAGTATATCTGCACTATGATTGGACACTCTGACCGTGGCTGACTCATGTTATGATAAATAGAAGTAAAAGTCACTTGGATACATTTGTGGTCATGGTCAGTGGCACATGCCCACTTTGTCAAGGCATTGCACACAATAGCCACACCGAGCCACCAGTATTCTACCTTGTTTGCACCAGACAGATCATGCATAGTACATGTGCACTGTGATTGGACACTCTGACCGTGGCTGACTCATGTTATGATTCGTAGAAGTTAAAGTCACTTGGTAAACTTTGTGGTCATGGTCAGTGGCACATGCAAACTTTGTGGTCATGGTCAGTGGAACATGCAAACTTTGTCAAGGCATTGCGCACAATAGCCATGCCAAGCTGACGGTTTTTTACCTTGCTTATACCTGCAAGGTCATGCATATTAGGTGTGCACTGTGATTGGGCACTCTGACCGTGGCTGACCCGTGTTACGATTCATAGAAGTTAAAGACACTTGGTACACTTTGTGGTCATGGTCAGTGGCACATGCCAACTTCGTAAAGGCATTACGCGCAATAGCCACACCGAGCCACCAGTATTCTACCTTGTTTGTACCTGCAAGATCATGCCTATCACATGTGCACCGTGGTTGGACACTCCGACCGTGGCTGACTCGTGTTATGATCAATAGAAGTAAAAGTCACTTGGAAACATTTATGGTCATGGTCAGTGGCACATGACAATTTTGTCAAGGCATTGCGCACAGTAGCCACACCGAGCCACGAGTATTCTACCTTGTTCATACCTGCAAGGGCATACCCATCATATCTGCACTGTGATTGGACACTCTGACCGTGGCTTGCTCGCGTTATGATTCATAGCCGTTTAAGGTAGTTGGTAAACTTTGTGGTCATGGTCACTGGCACATGCCAACTTTGTCAAGGCATTGCGCACAATAGCCGTGCCAAGCCACCGGGTTTTTACCTTGTTTATGCCTGCAAGGTAATGCATATTAGACATGCACTGTGATTGGGCACTCTGACCGTGGCTGAATCGTGTTAGGACTCGTAGAAGTTAAAGTCACTTGTAAACTTTGTGGTCATGGTCAGTGGCACATGCCAACTTTGTCGAGGCATTGTGCACAATAGCCAAACCAAGCCACCCGTATTCTACCTTGTTTGAACCTGCAAGATCATGCCTATTACATCTGCATTGTGTTTGGACACTCTGACAGTGGGTGACTCGTGTTATGATCAATAGATGGAAAAGTCACTTTGATACATTTGTGGTCATGGTCAGTGGTACATGCCAACTTTGTGAAGGCATTGTGCAAAATAGCCACACCGAACCACTCGTATTCTACCTTGTTTATACCTGTAAGGTCATGCACAGTATATCTGCACTGTCATTGGACACTCTGACCGTGGCCGACTCGTGTTATGATTAATAACCGTTTAATGTACTTGGTAAACTTTGTGGTCATGGTCAGTGGCAAATGCAAACTTTGTCAAGGCATTGCGCACAATAGCCGTGCCAAGCCACCGGGTTTTTACCTTTTTTATAACTGCAAGGTCATGCATAGTACATCTGTACTGTGATTGGACACTCTGACCGTGGCCGACTCGTGTTATGATTAATAACCGTTTAATGTACTTGGTAAACTTTGTGGTCATGGTCAGTGGCAAATGCAAACTTTGTCAAGGCATTGCGCACAATAGCCGTGCCAAGCCAACGGATTTATACATTGTATATTCCTGCAAGTTCATCCATATTAGATGTGCGCTGTGATTGGGCACTGTGACCGTGGCTGACTCATGTTACAATTCGTAGAAGTTAAAGTCACTTGGTAAACTTTGTGGCCATGGTGAGTGGCACATGCCAACTTTATCAGGGCATTGCGGACAATAGCCACACCGAGCCACCAGTATTCTACCTTGTTTGCACTTGCAAGATCATGCCTATTACATCTGCACTCTGATTGGACACTCTGACCACGGCTGACTTGTGTTATCATCAATAGAAGTACAAGTCACTTGAATACATTTAAGGTCATGGTCAGTGGCACATGCCAACTTTGTCAAGGCATTGCGCACAATGGCCACACCGAGACACCAGTATTCTACCTTGTTTCCACCTGCAAGATCATGCCTAGTACATATTCACTGTGATTGGACACTCTCACCATGGCTGACTCGTGTTATGATCAATAGAAGTAAAAGTCACTCAGGTACATTTGTGGTCATGGTCAGTGGCACATGCCAACTTTGTCAGGGCACTGCACACAATAGCCACATCGTGCCACCAGTTTTCTACCTTTCTAATACCTATAAGGTCATGCCCAGTGTATATGCACTGTGATTGGACACTCTGACCGTGGTAGACTCGTGTTATGATTCATAGCCCTTTAAGGTTCTTGGTAAACTTTGTGGTCATGGTCATTGGCATATGCCAACTTTGTCAAGGCATTGCGCACAATAGCTGTGCCAAGCCACCGGGTTTTTACCTTTTTTATAACTGCAAGGTCATGCATAGTACATCTGTACTGTGATTGGACACTCTGACCATGGCTGACTCGTGTTATGATCAGTAGAAGTGAAAGTCACTTGGATACATTTGTGGTCATGGTCAGTGGCACATGCCAACTCTGTCAGGGCATTACACACAATAGCCACACCGAGCCACCAGTTTTTAACTTTTTTCTTCTGTAAGGTCATGCCCAGTATATATGCACTGTGATTGGACACTCTGACCATGGCTGACTCGTGTTCTGATTCATAGCTGTTTAATGTACTTGGTAAACTTTGTGGTCATGGTCAGTGTCACATGCCAACTTTGTCAATGCATTGCACACCATAGCCGTGCCAAGCCACCAGTTTCTTACCTTGTTTATAATTGCAATGTCATGCAGATTAGATGTGCACATTGATTGGACACTCAGACTGTGGCTGACTCGTGTTGCGATTCGTAGAAGTTAAATTCACTTGGTAAACTTTGTGGTCATGGTCAGTGGCACATGCCAACTTTGTCAAGGCATTGCGCAAAATAGCCACACTGAGCCAGCAGTAACCTACCTTTCTTAACCTGGAAGATCATGCCCAGAACATCTGTACTGTAATTGGACACTCTGACCGCGGCTGACTCGTGTTATGATCAGTAGAAGTAAAAGTCACTTGGATACATTTGTGGTCACGGTCAGTGGCACATGCCAACTTTGTCAAGGCATTGCACACAATAGCCAAACTAAGCCACCAGTATTCTCCCTTGTTTGCAACTGCACGATCATGCCTAGCACATCTGCATTGTGATTGGACACTCTGACCGTGGCTGACTCGTGTTATGATCAATAGAAGTAAAAGTCACTTGGATACATTTTTGGTCATGGTCAGTGGCACATGCCAACTTTGTCAAGGCATTGCGCAAAATAGCCACACCGAACCACTAGTATTCTAACCTGTTTGTACCTGCAAGATCATGCATAATACATCTGCACAGTGATTGGATACTCTGACTGTGGCTGACTCGTGTCATGATCAATAGAACTAAAAGTCACTTGGATAAATTTGTGGTTATGGTTAGTGGCACATGCCAACGTTGTCAAGAAATTGCGCACAATAGCCACACCGAGCCACAAGTATTCTACCTTGATTATACCTGCAAGGTTATGCCCAGTACATATGCACTGTGATTGGACACTCTGACCGTGGCTGACTCGTGTTATGATTCAAGGCATTGCGCACAATAGCCACACCGAGCCACCAGTATTCTACATTGTTTATGCCTGTAAGGTCATTCCCAGTGTATCTGCATAGTGATTGGACACTCTGACCGTGGCTGACGCGTGTAATAATTCATAGCCGTTTAAGGTACTTGGTAAACTTTGTGGTCATGGTCAGTGGGACATGCCACCTTTGTCAAGGCATTGCACACACTAGCCGTTCCAAGCCACCAGTTTATTCACCTTGTTTATACCTGCAATGTCATGCCTAGTACATCAGAACTGTGATTGGGTACTCTGACCGCCGCTGAATCGTGTTATTTCTGCACTGTGATTGGACACTCTGACCGTGGCTGACTCGTGTTATGATACATAGCCGTTTAATGTACTTGGTAAACTTTGTGGTCATGGTCAGTGGCACATGCCAACTTTGTCAAGGCATTGCGCACAATAGCCACACCGAGCCACCAGTATTCTACCTTGTTTGCCCTTGTTAAATCATGCCTAGTACATCTGCACTGAGATAGGACACTCTGACCGTGGCTGACTCGTGTTATGATTCATATCCGTTGAAGGTACTTGGTAAACGTTGTGGTCATGGTCAGTGGCACATGCCAACTTCGTCAAGGCATTGCGCACAATAGCCACACCGAGCCACCAGTATTCTACCTTGTTTGCCCTTGTTAAATCATGCCTAGTACATCTGCACTGAGATAGGACACTCTGACCGTGGCTGACTCGTGTTATGATTCATATCCGTTGAAGGTACTTGGTAAACGTTGTGGTCATGGTCAGTGGCACATGCCAACTTCGTCAAGGCATTGCGCACAATAGCCACACCGAGCCACCAGTATTCTACCTTGTTTGCCCTTGTTAAATCATGCCTAGTACATCTGCACTGAGATAGGACACTCTGACCGTGGCTGACTCGTGTTATGATTCATATCCGTTGAAGGTACTTGGTAAACGTTGTGGTCATGGTCAGTGGCACATGCCAACTTCGTCAAGGCATTGCGCACAATAGCCACACCGAGCCACCAGTATTTTACCTTGTTTGCAGCAGCAAGATCATGCATAGTACATGTGCAATGTGATTAGACACTCTGACCGTGGCTGACTCGTGTTATGATTCATATCCGTTGAAGGTACTTGGTAAACGTTGTGGTCATGGTCAGTGGCACAAGCCAACTTTGTCAAGGCATTGCACACAATAGCCGTGCCAATAAACTAGTTTTTGACCCTGTTTATACCTAAAAGGTCATGCATGCTACATGTACACTGTGATTGGGCACTCGAACTGTGGCTAAGTCGTGTTACGATTCGTAGAAGTGAAAGTCACTTGGTAAACTTTGTGGTCATGGTCAGTGGCACATGCCAACTTTGTCAAGGCATTGCGCACAATAGCCGTGCCAAGCCACTGGTTTTTTACCTTGTTTATACCTGCAAGGTCATGCATATTAGATGTGCACTGTGATTGGGCACTCTGACCGTGGCTAACTCGTGTTACGATTCATAGAAGTTAAAGTCACTTGGTACACTTTGTGGTCATGGTCAGTGGCACATGCCAACTTCGTCAAGGCATTGCGCACAATAGCCACACCGAGCCACCAGTATTCTACCTTGTTTGCCCTTGTTAAATCATGCCTAGTACATCTGCACTGTGATAGGACACTCTGACCGTGGCTGACTCGTGTTTCGATCAATAGAAGTAAAAGTCCATTGGATGCATTTGTGGTCATGGTCAGTGACACATGCCAACTTTGTCAAGGCATTGCGCACTATAGCCATACCGAGCCACCAGTATTCTACCTTGTTTGTACCTGCAAGGTCGTGCCCAGCATATCTGCACTGTTATTGGACACTCTGACTGTGGCTGACTCGTGTTATGATTCATAGCCGTTTTAAGTCACTTGGTAAACTTTGTGGTCATGATCAGTGGCACATGCAAACTTTGCCAAGGCATTGCGCACAAGAGTCACACTGATCTACAAGTATTCTACCTAGTTTGTACCTGCAAGATCATGCCTAGTACTTCTGCACTATGATTGGACACTCTCACCATGGCCAACTCATGTTTTGATTCATATACGTTTAAGGTACTTGGCAGACGTTGTGGTCATGGTCAGTGGCACATGCCAACTTTGTCAAGGCATTGCGCACAATAGCTGTGCCAAGCCACAGGGTTTTTACCTTGATTATACCTGTAAGATCATGCATATTAGATGTGCGCTGTGATTGGACACTCTGACAGTGGCTGACTCGTGTTATGATTCATAGCCGTTTAAGGTACTTGGTAAACGTTGTGGTCATGGTCAGTGGCACATGCCAACTTTGTCAAGGCATTGCGCACAATAGCCGTGCCAAGCCACTGGTTTTTTACCTTGTTTATACCTGCAAGGTCATGCATATTAGATGTGCACTGTGATTGGGCACTCTGACCGTGGCTGACTCGTGTTATGATTCATAGCCGTTTTAAGTCACTTGGTAAACTTTGTGGTCATGATCAGTGGCACATGCAAACTTTGCCAAGGCATTGCGCACAAGAGTCACACTGATCTACAAGTATTCTACCTAGTTTGTACCTGCAAGATCATGCCTAGTACTTCTGCACTATGATTGGACACTCTCACCATGGCCAACTCATGTTTTGATTCATATCCGTTTAAGGTACTTGGCAGACGTTGTGGTCATGGTCAGTGGCACATGCCAACTTTGTCAAGGCATTGCGCACAATAGCCGTGCCAAGCCACTGGTTTTTTACCTTGTTTATACCTGCAAGGTCATGCATATTAGATGTGCACTGTGATTGGGCACTCTGACCGTGGCTGACTCGTGTTATGATTCATAGCCGTTTTAAGTCACTTGGTAAACTTTGTGGTCATGATCAGTGGCACATGCAAACTTTGCCAAGGCATTGCGCACAAGAGTCACACTGATCTACAAGTATTCTACCTAGTTTGTACCTGCAAGATCATGCCTAGTACTTCTGCACTATGATTGGACACTCTCACCATGGCCAACTCATGTTTTGATTCATATCCGTTTAAGGTACTTGGCAGACGTTGTGGTCATGGTCAGTGGCACATGCCAACTTTGTCAAGGCATTGCGCACAATAGCCGTGCCAAGCCACTGGTTTTTTACCTTGTTTATACCTGCAAGGTCATGCATATTAGATGTGCACTGTGATTGGGCACTCTGACCGTGGCTGACTCGTGTTATGATTCATAGCCGTTTTAAGTCACTTGGTAAACTTTGTGGTCATGATCAGTGGCACATGCAAACTTTGCCAAGGCATTGCGCACAAGAGTCACACTGATCTACAAGTATTCTACCTAGTTTGTACCTGCAAGATCATGCCTAGTACTTCTGCACTATGATTGGACACTCTCACCATGGCCAACTCATGTTTTGATTCATATCCGTTTAAGGTACTTGGCAGACGTTGTGGTCATGGTCAGTGGCACATGCCAACTTTGTCAAGGCATTGCGCACAATAGCCGTGCCAAGCCACTGGTTTTTTACCTTGTTTATACCTGCAAGGTCATGCATATTAGATGTGCACTGTGATTGGGCACTCTGACCGTGGCTGACTCGTGTTATGATTCATAGCCGTTTTAAGTCACTTGGTAAACTTTGTGGTCATGATCAGTGGCACATGCAAACTTTGCCAAGGCATTGCGCACAAGAGTCACACTGATCTACAAGTATTCTACCTAGTTTGTACCTGCAAGATCATGCCTAGTACTTCTGCACTATGATTGGACACTCTCACCATGGCCAACTCATGTTTTGATTCATATCCGTTTAAGGTACTTGGCAGACGTTGTGGTCATGGTCAGTGGCACATGCCAACTTTGTCAAGGCATTGCGCACAATAGCCGTGCCAAGCCACTGGTTTTTTACCTTGTTTATACCTGCAAGGTCATGCATATTAGATGTGCACTGTGATTGGGCACTCTGACCGTGGCTGACTCGTGTTATGATTCATAGCCGTTTTAAGTCACTTGGTAAACTTTGTGGTCATGATCAGTGGCACATGCAAACTTTGCCAAGGCATTGCGCACAAGAGTCACACTGATCTACAAGTATTCTACCTAGTTTGTACCTGCAAGATCATGCCTAGTACTTCTGCACTATGATTGGACACTCTCACCATGGCCAACTCATGTTTTGATTCATATCCGTTTAAGGTACTTGGCAGACGTTGTGGTCATGGTCAGTGGCACATGCCAACTTTGTCAAGGCATTGCGCACAATAGCCGTGCCAAGCCACCAGTATTCTACCTTGTTCATACCTGCAAGGTCATGCCTAGTACATCTGAACTGTGATTGAACACTCCGGCCATGGCTGACTCGTGTTATGGTTCATGGAAGTAAAAGTCACTTGGATACATTTGTGGCCATGCTCAGTGGCACATGCTAACTTTGTCAAGGTATTGTGCACAATAGCCACAACCAGCCACCAGTATTCTACCTTATTCATACCTGTAAGGTCATGTCCATTACATCTGCACTGTGATTGGACACTCTGACCGTGGCTGACTCGTGTTATGATTAATAGCCGTTTAAGGTACTTGGTAAACTTTGTGGTCATGGTCAGTGGCACATGCCAACTTTGTTAAGATATTGCGCACAATAGCCGTGCCAAGCCACCAGTTTCTTACCTTGTTCATGCTTGCAAGGTCATGCGCGATAGATGTACACTGTGATTGAGCACTCGGACCGCGGCTGACTCGTGTTACGATTCGTAGAAGTTAAAGTCACTTGGTTAACTTTGTGGTCAGGGTCAGTGGCACATGCAAACTCCGTCAAGGCATTGCGCACAATAGCCACACCGATCCACCAGTATTCTACCTTGTTTATACCTGCAAGATCATGCCTAGTACATCTGCACTGTGATTGGACACTCTGACCGTGGCTGACTCGTGTTATGATCAATAGAAGTAAAAGTCACTTGAATACATTTGTGGTCATGGTCAGTGGCACATGCCAACTTTGTCAAAGCATTGCACACAGTAGCCACACCGAGCTACAAGTATTCTACCTTGTTTATACCTGTAGGGTCATGTCCAGTTTATCTGCACTGTGATTGAACACTCTGACCGTGGCTAACTTGTGTTATGATTCATAGCCGTTTAAGGTACTTGGTAAACTTTGTAGTCATGGTCAGCGGCACATGCCAACTTTGTCGAGGCATAGCACACAATAGCCACACCGAGCCACCAGTACTCTACCTTGTTTCTACCTGCTAGATCATGATTAGTACATCTGCACTATGATTGGACACTCTGACCGAATGACTCGTGTTAGGATCAATAGAAGTAAAAGTCACTTGGGTACATTTGTGGTCATGGTCAGTGGCACATTCCAACTGTGTCAAGGATTTGCGCACAATAGCCACACCGAGCCACCAGTATTCCACCTTGTTTGCACCTGCAACATCATGCCTAGTACATCTGCACTATGGTTGGACATTCTGACCGTGCCTGACTCGTGTTATGATTCGTAGAAGTTAAGGTCAGTTGGTAAACTTTGTGGTCATGGTCAGTGGCACATGCCAACTTTGTCAAGGCATTGCGCACAATATCTACACCGATCTACCAGTATTCTACATTGTTTGTACCTGCACGGTCATGCTCAGTATATCTACAGTATGATTTGACACTCTGACCATGGCTGACTCGTGTTATGATTCATAGCCGTTAAAGGTAATTGGTAAACTTTGTAGTCATGGTCAGTGGCACATGCCAACTTTGTCAAGGCATTGCACACAATAGCCACACGGAGCCACCAGTATTCTACCTTGTTTCTACCTGCTAGATCATCACTGGTACATCTGCACTGTGATTGGACACTATGACCATGGCTGACTGGTGTTATGATCGATATAAGTAAAAGGGGCTTGGATACATTTGTGGTCATGGTTAGTGGCACATGCCAACTTTGACAAGGAATTGCGCAGAATAGCCACACCGAGCCACCAGTATTATACCTTGTTTGTACCTGCAAGATCATGCCTAGTACATCTACACTGTGATTGGACACTCCGACCGTGGCTGACTCGTGTTATGATTCGTAGAAGTTAAAGTCACTTGGTAGAATTTGTGGTCATGGCCAGTGGCACATGCCAACGTTTTCAAGGCAATGCGCACAATAGCCACACTTAGCCACAAATATTCTACCTTGTTTACACCTGCAAGGTCATGTCCAGTATATCTGCACTGTGACTGGACACTCTGACCGTGGCTGACTCTTGTTGTGATTCATAGCCGTTTAAGGTACTTGATAAACTTTGTGGTCATGGTCAGTGGCACATGCCAACTTTGTCAAGGCATTGCGCACAATAGCCGTGCCAATCCAACGGTTTTTTACCTTGTTTATACCCGCAAGGTCATGCATATTATATGTGGGCTGTGATTGGGCACTCTAACCGTGTTTGACTTGTTTTACGATTCGTAGACGTTAAAGTCACATGGTAAACTTTGTGGTCATGGTCAGTGGCACATGCCAACTGAGTCAAGGCATTGCGCACAATAGCCACACCGAGCCACCAGTATTCTACCTTGTTTATACCTGCAAGATCATGCCTAGTACATCTGCACTGTGATTGGACACTCTGACCGTGGCTGACTCGTGTTATGATCAGTAGAAGCAAAAGTCACTTGGATACATTTGTGGTCATGGTCAGTGGCACATGCCAACTTTGTCAAGGCATTGCACACAATAGCGACACCAAGCCACCAGTATTCTACCTTGTTTCTACCTGCGAGATCATGCCTAGTACATCTGCACTGTGATTGGACACTCTGACAGTGGCTGACTCGTGTCATGATCAATACAAGTAAAAGTCCCTTGGATACATCTGTGGTCATGGTCAGTGACACATGCCAACTTTGTCAAGGAATTGCGCAAAATAGCCACACCGAGCCACCAGTATTCTCCCTTGTTTGCACCTGTACGATCATGCCTAGTACATCTGCACTGTAATTGGACACTCTGACCGTGGCTGAGTCATTGTGTGATCAATAGAAGTAAAAGTCACTTGGAACCATTTGTGGTCATGGTCAGTGGCACATGCCAACTTTGTCAAGGCATTGCGCACAATAGCCACACCGAGCCCCCAGTATTCTACCGTATTTATACCTGCAAGGGCATGCCCAGTATGTATGCACTGTGATTGGACACAGTGACCGTGGCTGACTCGTGTTGTGATTCATAGCCATTTAAGGTACTTGATAAACTTTGTGGTCATGGTCACTGGCACATGCCAACTTTGTCAAGGCATTATGCACAATGGCCGCTCCAAGCTACCAGTTTTTTACCTTGTTTATACCTGCAAGGTCATGCCCAGTATGTCTGCACTGTGCTTGGACACTCTGACCGTGGCTGACTCGTGTTATGATTCATAGCCGTTTAAGGTACATGGTAAACTTTGTGGTCATGGTCAGTGGCACATGTCAACTTTGTCAAGGCATTGCGCACAATAGCAACACCGAGCCACCAGTATTGTACATTGTTTGCACCTACAAGATCATGCATAGTAAATATGCACTGTTATTGGACACTCTGACCGTGGCTGACTTGTGTTATGATTAATAGAAGTAAAAGTCACTTGGTAAACTTTGTGGTCATGGTCAGTAGCACATGCCAACTTTGTCAAGGCATTGCGCACAATAGCCATACTGAGCCACAAGTATTCTACCTTGTTTGCACCTGCAAGATCATGCCTAGTACATCTACACTGGGATTCGACACTCTAACCGTGGCTGACTCGTTGTATGAGCGATAGAAGTAAACGTCACTTGGATACATTTGTAGTCATGGTCAGTGGCACATGCCAACTTTGTCAAGGCATTGCGCACAATAGCCACAACGAGCCACCAGTATTCTACCTTGTTTACACCTGCAAGGTTATGACCAATATATCTGTACTGTGAGTGGACACTCTGACCGTGGCCGACTCTTGTTGTGATTCATAGCTGTTTAAGGTACTTGATAAACTTTGTGGTCATGGTCAGTGGCACATGCCAACTTTGTCAAGGCATTGCGCACAATAGCCGTGCCAAGCCACCGGTTTTTTACCTTACTTATACCTGCAAGGTCATGCATATTACATGTGCGCTGTGATTGGGTACTCTGAGCGTGACTGACTCGTTTTACGATTTGTAGAAGTTAAAGTCACTTGGTAAACTTTGTGGTCATGGTCAGTGGCACATGCCAACGGAGTCAAGGCATTGTGGACAATAGCCACACCTAGCCACCAGCATTCTACCTTGTTTATCCCTGCAAGATCATGCCTAGTACATCTGCACTGTGATTGGACACTATGACCGTGGCTGACTTGTGTTATGATCAGTAGAAGTAAAAGTCACTTTGAAACATTTGTGGTCATGGTCAGTGGCACATGCCAACTTTGTCAAGACATTACACACAATAGCCACACCAAGTCACCGGCTTTTTACCTTGTTTGAACCTGCAAGATCATGCCTAGTACATCTGCACTGTGATTGGACACTCTGACCGTGGCTACCTCGTGTTATGATCAAAAGAAGTAAAAGTCACTTGGATACATTTGTGGTCATGGTCAGTGGCACGTGCCAACTTTGTCACGGCATTGCACACAATAGGCACACCGAGCAACCAGTATTCTACCTTTTTTATACCTGCAATGTCATTCCCAGTATATCTGCACTGTGATTGGACAACCTGACATTGGCTGAGTTGTGTTATGATTCAAAGCCGTTTAATGTACTTGGATAAATTTGTGGTCATGGTCAGTGGCACATACCAACTTTGTCAATGCATTGCACACAAGAGCCACACCGAGCCACCAGTATTCTACCTTCTTTATACCTATAAGGTCATGCCCAGTATATCTGCACTATGATTGGACAATATGACCGTGGCAGCCTCCTGTTATGATTCATACTCGTTTAAGGTACTTGGTAAACGTTCTTGTCATGGTCAGTGGCACATGCCAACTTTGTCAAGGCATTGCGCACAATAGTCGTGCCATGCCACCGGTTTTTTACCTTAATTGCACCTACACGATCATGCCTAGTACATCTGCTCTATGATTGTACACTCTGACCGTGGCTGACTCGTGTTATGATCAATAGAATTGTATGTCACTTGGATACATTTGTGGTCATGGTCAGTGGCACATGCCAAGTTTTTCAAGGCATTACGCACAATAGCCACACCAAGCAACCAGTATTCCACCTTGCTTATACCTACAAGGTCATGCCCAGTATATCTGCGCTGTACTTGGACACTCTGACCGTGGCTGGCTCGTGTTATGATTCATAGCCGTTTAAGGTACTTGGTAAACCCTGTGGTCATGGTCAGTGGCACATGCCAACTTTGTCAAGGCATTGCGCAGAATAGCCACACCGAGCCACCAGTATTCTACCTTGTTTATGCCTGTAAGGTCATGTCCAGTATATATACACTGTGATTGGACATTCTGACCGTGGCTGACTCGTGTTATGATTCGTGAAGTTAAAGTCAATTGGTAAACTTTGTGGTCCTGGTCAGTGGCACATGCCATTTTTGTCAACACATTGCGCACAATCGCCACACCGAGCCACCAATATTCTACCTTGTTTGCACCTGCAAGATCATGCCTAGTACATCTGCACTGTGATTGGACACTCTGACCGTGGCTGACTCGTGTTATGGTCTATAGAAGTGTATGTCACTTGGATACATTTATGGTCATGGTCAGTGGCACATGCCAACTTTGTCAAGGCATTGTGCACAATAGCCACACCGAGCCACCAGTATTCTACCTTGTTTATACCTGCAAGGTCATTCCCTGTATATCTGCACAGTGATTGGACACTCTGACCGTGGCTGACTCGAGTTATGATTCATAGCCGTTTAAGGTACTTGGTAAACTTTGTGGTCATGGTCAGTGGCATATGCCAACTTTGTCAAGGCATTTTGCACAATAGCCGTGCCAAGCCACCAGTTTTTTACCTTGTTTATACCTGCAAGGTCATGCATATAATATGTGCACTGTGACTGGGCACTCTTACCTTGGCTGCCCCGTGTTACGATTCGTAGAAGTTAAAAGCACTTGGTAAACTTTGTGGTCATGGTTAGTGGCACATGCGAACTTTGTCAAGGCATTGCGCATAGTAGCCACACCGCGCCACCAGTATTCTACCTTGTTTATACATGTAAGGTCAAGCACAGTATATCTGCACTATGATTGGACACCCTGACCGTGGCTGACTCGTGTTATGTTTCATAGCCATTTAAGGTACTTGGTAAACTTTGTGTTCATGGTCAGTGGCACATGCCAACTTTGTCAAGGCATTGCGCACAATAGCTGTGCCAAGCCACCGGATTTTTACCTTGTTTATACCTGCAAGGTCATGCATATAAGATGTGCACTGTGCTTGGGCACTCTTACCGTGGCTGACTTGTGTTACGTTTCATAGAAGTTAAAGTCATTTGGTAAACTTTGTGGTCATGGTTAGTGGCACATGCCAACTTTGTCAAGGCGTTGCGCATAATAGCCACACCGAGCCACAAGTGTAATGCCTTGTTTGTACCTGCAAGGTCATGCCTAGTACATCTTCACTGTGATTGGACACTCTGACCGTGGCTGACTCGTGTTATGAACCATAGCCGTTTAAGGTACTTGGTAAACATTGTGGTCATGGTTTATGGCACATGCCAACTTTGTCAAGGCATTGCGCACAATTGCCGTGCCAAGCAGCCAGTTTTTTAACTTGTTTATACCTGCAAGGTCGTGCATATTGGATGTGCACTGTGGTTGGGAACTCTGACCGTGCCTAACTCGTTTTATGATCAATAGAAGTAAAAGTCACTTGGATACATTTGTGGTCATGGTCAGTGGCACTTGCCAACTTTGTCAAGGCATTGCGCACAATAGCCATACCAAGCCACCCGTATTCTACCTTGCTTATACCTGCTAGGTAATACCCAGAATATCTGCACTGTGACTGGACACTCTGACTGTGGCTGACTCGTGTTATGATTCATAGCCGTTTAAGGTACATGGCACACTTTGTGGTCATGGTCAGTGGCACATGTCAATTTTGTCAAGGCATTGCGAACAATAGCCACACCAAGCCACCAATATTCTACATTGTTTACACCTGCAAGATCATGCCTAGTACATCTGCACTGTGATTGGCCATTCTGACCGTGGCAGACTCGTGTTATGATCAATAAAAGTAAAATTCACATTGATGCATTTGTGGTCATGTCGGTGCCATATGCCAACTTTGTCCAGGCAGTGCGCACAATAGCCACACCAAGCCACCGGTTTTTTACCTTGTTTGAACCTGCAAGATCATGCCCCGTACATCTGCACTGTGATTGGCCACTCTGACCGTGGCTGACTCGTGTTATGATCAATAGAAGTAAATGTCACTTGGATACATCTGTGGTCATGGTCAGTGGCACATGCCAACTTTGCCAAGGCATTGCACACAATAGCCACACCGTGCCACCAGTATTCCACCTTGTTTATACCTGTAAGGTCATGCCCAGAGTATCTACACTGTGATTGGACACTCTGACCGTGGCTGACTCATGTTATGATTCATAGCCGTTTAAGGTACTTGGTAAATTTTGTGGTCATGGTCAGTGGCACATACCAACATTGTCAAGGCATTGTACACAATAGCCGTGCCAAGCCACCGGTTTTTAACCTTGTTTATGCCTGCAAGGTCATGCATGTTAGATGTGCACTGTGATTGGGCACTCTGACCGTGACTGACTCGTGTTATGATCAATAGAAGTAAATGTCACTTGGATACATCTGTGGTCATGGTCAGTGGCACATGCCAACTTTGTCAAGGCATTGCGCACAATAGCCACACTGAGCCACCAGTATTCTACCTTGTTCATACCTGAAAGGTCATGCCTAGTATATCTGCAATGTGATATGACACTCTGACCGTGGCTTACTCGTGTTCTGATTCATAGCCGTTTAAGGTAATTGGTAAACTTTGTGGTCATGGTCAGTGGCACATGCCAACTTTGTCAAGGCATTGCGCACAATAGCCTCACGGAGTCACCAGTATTCTACCTTGTTTGTATCTGCAAGGTCATGCCTAGTATATCTGCACTGTGACTGGACACTCTGACCGTGGCTGACTCGTGTTATGAT
>SZWC01001703.1:124393-134743 GCA_023375785.1 Penium margaritaceum | reverse complement strand
GTGTTATGATCAATAGAAGTAAAAGTCACTTGGATACAGTTGTGGTCATGGTCAGTGGCACATGAAAACTTTGTCAAGGCATTGCGCACAATAGCCTCACGGAGTCACCAGTATTCTACCTTGTTTGTATCTGCAAGGTCATGCCTAGTATATCTGTACTGTGACTGGACACTCTGACCGTGGCTGACTCGTGTTATGATTCATAGCCGTTTAAGGTACTTGGTAAACTGTTTGGTCATGGTCAGTGGCACATGCCAGCTTTGTCAAGGCATTGCGCACAATAGCCACACCGGGTGACCAGTATTCTACCTTGTTTATACCTGCAAGATCATGCCTAGTACATCTGCACTGTGATTGGACACTTTGACCGTGGCTGGCTCGTGTTATGATTAATAGAAGTAAAACTCACTTGGATACATTTGGTGTCATGGTTAGTGGCACATGCCAACTTTGTCAAGGCATTGCGCACAATAGCCACACCAAGCCACCAGATTTTTACCTTGTTTGAACCTGTAAGATCATGCCTAGTACATCTGCACTGTGATTGGACACTCTGAACGTGGTTGACTCGTGTTATCATCAATAGACGTAAAAGTCCATTGGATACATTTGTGGTCATGGCCAGTGGCACATGCCAGCTTTGCCAAGGCATTGCCCACAATAGCCACACCGAGTCACCAGTATTCTACCTTTTATATACCTGTAAGGTCATGCCCAGTATATCTGCACTATGATTGGACACCCTGACCGTGGCTGAATTGTGTTATGATTCATAGCCGTTTAAGGTACATGGTAAGCTTTGTGGGCATGGTCAGTGGCACATGCCAACTTTGTCAAGGCATTGCGTACAATAGCCGTAACAAGACGCCGGGTTTTTACCTTGTTTGCACCTGCAAGATCATGCCTAGTACATCTGCAGTGTGATTGGACACTCTGACCGTGGCTCACTCGTGTTATGATTCATAGCCGTTTAAGTCACTTGGTAAACATTGTGGTCATGGTCAGTGGCACATGCCAACTTTGTCAAGGTATTGCGCACAATAGCCACACCGAGCCACCAGTATTCTAGCTTGTTTGCACCTGCAAGATCATGCCTAGTACATCTGCACTACGATTGGACACTCTGACCGTAGCTGACCCGTGTTATGATCAATAGAAGAATAATTCACTTGGATACATTTGTGGTCATGGTCAGTGGTACATGCCAACTTTGTCAAGGCATTGTGCACAATAGCCACACCGAACCACCAGTATTCTACCTGGTTTATACCTGCAAGGTCATGCCCTGTATACATGCACTGTGATTGGACACTCTGACCGTGGCTATTGTGCGCAATGCCTTGACAAAGTTGGCATGTGCCACTGACCATGACCACAAAGTTTACCAAGTACCTTAAACGACCATGAATCATAACACGAGTCAGCCACGGTCAGAGTGTCCAATCACAGTGCAGATGTACTAGGCATGATCTTGCACGTGCAAACAAGGTAGAATACTGGTGGCTTGGTGTGACTATTGTGCGCAATGCCTTGACAAAGTTGGCATGCGCCCCTGACCGTGACCACAAATGTTTACCAAGTGAATTTCACTTCTACAAATCGTAACACGAGTCAGCTAAGGATAGAGTGCCCAATCACAGTGCACATGTAATATGCATGAACTTGCAGGTATAAACAGGGTTAAACACCCGGTGTCTTGGCACGGCTATAGTACCCAATGCCTTGACAAAGTTGGCATGTGCCACTGACCATGACCACAAAGTTTACCAAGTACCTTAAACGGCTATGAATCATAAGACGAGTCAGCCACAGTCATAGTGTCCAATCAGGGTGCAAATATACTCGGCATGACCTTGCAGGTATAAACAAGGTAGAATACTGGTTGTTCGGTGTGGCTATTGTGCGAATGCCTTGACAAAGTTGGCATGTGCCATTGACCATGACCACAAATGTATCCAAGTGACTTTAACTTCCATGAATCATAACACGAGTCAGCCACATTCAGAGTGTCCAATCACAGTGCAGATGTACTAGGCATGATCTTGCAGGTACAAACAATGTACAATACTGGTGGCTCTGGTGTCCAATCAAAGTGCACGTGTGCTAGGATTATACTTGCAGGTATAAACAAGGTAAAACACTGGAGGCGCAGTGTGGCTATTGTGCGCAATGCCTTGACAAAGTTGGCCTGTGCCACTGACCATGACCGCAAAGTTTACCAAGTGACTTTAACTTCTACGCATCGTAACACGAGACAGCCACGGTCAGAATGCCCAATCACAGTGCACATGTAGTATGCATGACCGTGCTGGTATGAACAAGGCAAAAACCCGGTGGCCTGGCCGGGCTATTGTGCGCAATCCCTTGACAAAGTTGGCATGTGCAACTGACCATGACCACAAATTTATTCAAGTACCTTAAATGTCTATCAATCATGACATGAGTCAGCCACGGTCAGAGTGTCCAATCACAGTGCACGTGTGCTAGGCATAAACTTGCAGGTATTAAACGGTAAAACACTGGTGGCTCAGTGCGGCTATTGTGCGCAATGCCTTGACATAGTTTGCATGTGCCACTGACCATGACCACAAACTTATCCACGTGACTTTAACTTCTACGAATTGTAACACGAGTCAGCCACAGTCAGAGGGCCCGATCACAGTGCACATGAACTACGTATGCCCTTGCTGGTATGAACAAGGTATGAACCTGGTGGCTTGGTGTGGCTATTGTGCGCAATGCCTTGACAAAGTTTACCTGTGCAACTGACCATGACCACAAAGTTCACCAAGGGACTTTAACTTCTATGAATCATCACATGAGTCAGCCACAGTCAAAGTGCCCAGTCACAGTGCACATGTACTATGCATGACTTGGCAGGTATGAACAAGGTAAAAAAACCGGTGGCTTGGTGTGGCTATTGTGCGCAATGCTTTGACAAAGTTGTCATGTGCCACTGACCATGACCACAAAGTTTACCAAGTGACTGTAACTTCTACGATTCATAACACGAGTCAGCCATGATCAGATTGTCTAATCACAGTGCACGTGTGCTAGGCGAAACCTTTCAGGCATAAGCAAGGTAAAACACTGGTGGCTCAGTGCGGCTATCATGCGCAATGCCTTGACAAAGTTGACATGTGCCACTGATCATGACCACAAGTTTATCCAAGTAACTTTTACTTATACAAATTGTAGCACGAGTCAGCCACCGTCAGAGTGCCCAATCACAATGCACATGTACTATGCATGACCTTGCAGGTATAAGCAAGGTAGAATATTGGTGACTCGCTGTGGCTATTGTGTACAATGTCTTGACAAAGTTGGCATGTGCCACTGACCATGACCACAAAGTTAACCAGGTGAGTTTAACTTCTACGCATCGTAACACGAGTCAGCCGCGGTCAGAGTGCCCAATCACAGTGCACATGTACTATGCATGACCTTGCAGGTATATACAAGGTAAAAAACCGGTGTCTTGGTGTTTCTGTTGTGCGCAATGCCTTGACAAAGTTGGCATGTGCAACTGACCATGACCACAAAGTTAACCAAGTACTTATAACTTCGACAAATTGGAGCACGCGTCAGCCACGGTCAGAGTGCTCAATCACAGTGTACATGTACTATGCATGACCTTGCAGGTATAGACACGGTAGAATACTGGTGGCTTGGTGTGGCTATTGTGCGCAATGCCTTGACAAAGTTGGCATGTGTCACTAACCATGACCACAAAATTTACCAAGTGACTTTAAGTTCTACGAATCGTAACACGAGTCAGCCACGGTCAGAGTGCCCAATTACAGTGCACATGTACTATGCATGACCTCTCAGGTATAAAAAAGGTAAAAACCCGGTGGCTCGGTGTGACTATTGTGCGTAATACCTTGACAAAGTTGGCGTGTCCCACTGACCATGACCATAAAGTTTACCTAGTGACTTCAACTTCTATGAATCATCACATGATTCTGCTACAGTCTGAGTACCCAATCACAGTGCAAGTGTACTACACATGACCTCGCAGGTATAAACAAGATAAGAAATTGGTGGTTTGGCGTGGCTATTGTGCGCAATGCCTTGACAAAGTTGGCATGTGCCACTGACCATGACCACAAAGTATAGCAAGTGACTTTAACTTCTACGCATCATAACATGAGTCAGCCACGGTCAGAGTGCCCAATCACAGTGCACATCTAATATGCATGACCTTGCAGGTATAAACAAGGTAAACAAACCGGTGGCGTGGCGTGGCTATTGTGCCCTATGCCCTGACAAAGTTGGCATGTGCAACTGACCATGACCACAAGTCTATCCAAGTACCTTAAACGTCTATGAATCATCACGCGAGTCAGCCATGGTCAGAGTACCCAATCACAGTGAACATGTGCTAGGCATAAGCTTGCAGGTATAAACAAGGTAAAACAGTGGTGGCTCAATGCGGCTATTGTGCGTGATGCCTTGACAAAGTTGGCATGTGCCACTGACCATGACTACAAACGTACCCACGTGACTTTAACCTCTACCAATTGTATCATGAGTCAGCCATGGTCAGAGTGCCTAATTACAGGGCACATGAACTATGCATGATCTTGCAGGTATAAACAAGGTAAAAACCCGGTGGCTTGGTGTCGCTATTGTGCGCAATGCCTTGACAAAGTTGGCCTGTGTAGCTGACCGTGACAACAAAGTTAACCAAGTGACTTTAACTTCTATGAATCAGCACATGAGTCAGCCACGGTCAGAGTGCCCAATCACAGAGCACCTGTAATATGCATAACCTTGCAGGTATAAACAAGGTAGAAAACCGGTGGCTTGGTGTGGCTATTGTGTGCAATGCCTTGACAAAGTTGGCATGTGCCACTGACCATGACCACAAATTTATCCAAGTGACTTTAACTTCTACGAATTGTAACACGAGTTAGCCACGGTCAGATTGCCCAATCACAGTGCACATGTACTATGCATGATCTTGCAGGAACAAACAAGGCAGAATACTGGTGACTCGGTGTGGCTTTTGTGCGCAATGCCTTGACAAAGTTGGCCTGTGCAACTAACCATGACCACAAAGATAACCAAGTGACTTTAACTTCTATGAATCATCACATGAGTCAGCCACAGTCAGAGTACCCAATCACAGTGCACGTGTGCTAGGCATAACGTTGCAGGTATAAACAAGGTAAAGCACTGGTGGCTCGGTGCGGCTTTTGTGTGCGATGCATTGACAAAGTTGGCATGTGCCACTAACCATGACCACAAACATATCCAAGTGACTTTAACTTCTACGAATCATAACACGAGTCAGCCACGGTCAGAGTTAACACTCACAGTGCACATGTACTATGCATGACCTTGCTGGTATGAACAAGGTAAAAAAACTGGTCACATGGCACGGCTATTGTGTGCAATAACTTGACAAGTTGGCCTGTGCCACTGACCATGACCACAAATTTATCCAAGTACCTTAAACAGCTATGAATCATGACACGAGTCAGCCACGGTCAGAGTGCCCAATCACAGTGCACGTGTACTAGGCATGACCTTGCAGGTATAAACAAGGTAGAATACTGGTGGCTCGGTGTGGCTAGTGTGGATAATGCATTGACAAAGTTGGCATGTGCCACTGACCATGATCACAAATTTGTCCAAGTGATTTTAACTTATAGGACTTGTAACATGAGTCAGCCACGGTCAGAGTGCCCAATCACAGTGCACATGTACTATGCATGATCTTGCAGGAACAAACAAGGTAGAATACTGGTGGCTCGATGTGGCTATTGTGCGTAATCCCTTGACAAATTTGGCATGTGCAACTGACCATGACCACAGTTTTATCCAAGTACCTTAAACGTCTATGAATCATGACACGAGTCAGCCACGGTCAGAGTGCCCAATCACAGTGCACATGTGCTAGGCATAAACTTGTAGGTATAAACAAGGTAAAACACTGGTGGCTCAGGTTTGCTATTGTGCGTGATGCCTTGACAAAGTTTGCATGTGCCACTGACCATGACCACAAATGTATCCACGTGACTTTAACTTCTGCGAACTGTAACACGAGTCAGCCGCGGTCAGAGTGCCCAATTACAATGCACGTGTACTATGCATGACCTTGCAGGTATAAGCTGTCAGTATTCTGGAGGAGGCCACATTCTCACTGATGAAATAGAGGATAGAGTCTGGTGCGTTCCTGAGGCGCGGGCAAGCTCGTGGGGCGAGCCACAGCGCCAAAGCGCGGGCTACGTCCTAGACTGTGCCGCAGCAACACTCAGGTCAGCATGACGAAGTTGACATAAAAGATGGAATTCAGGAAACACGGCTGATAGAATATTTTCAGTACTTGGCGTGGGCGCAGCACCAAAGGTGCGTGCGCGATGAAGGAGGTAGGGGCCGCAGCGTAGTGAAGGCGGGCCGATGATGACTGAGTAAGATAGGACCACGGCAGTATGATGCGGGCAAGCCAGCGGGGTGAGCCACAGCAACCATGTGTGGGCCGCGAGTGAGTGGAGACGAACAAGCGGAGCGGAACGTAGGAGAGTGTGAGGCTACAGAGTTAGGAAACCCGGGCTCACCACACTGACAAATGGAGCAAGTGTGCCGCAGCTGGAAGGCGGGCACATGCGATAATGGACGAAGAGGAAGCCGCAGCCACAAGGGCGGTGATGTTGGGACCAACAGCTTGCCGTGCAGCGGCAGGTCCTGGTCCAACCGGTCCACGTCCTTGGTATTGTCCTCCTCTGGGTGGCACGCCTGGCATTGGGGTGGGGTTGGGACATTCTCGGTGTCGATGGGTGAATTCTACGCATTCACACCAACTCCCAGGTGGGTAGTTATTGGGGTTCATCGGGTTGGGTGTTCAAGCTCATGCAGGCATGCGAACAGTGGGCGCCACATGTTCTTTTGGAGCAAACTGTTCTCAAGCCGCTTGTCGTTTGATTTCCCTTTGCTTATATTCTGCTTCCTCCTTCAGTGCGTCCAATATGCTGAAATGTCGTAAATCCAAATGTGCTAGCAATCGCCGGGACAAGAGAATCCCAGTAATACTCCATAATCATGCGCAATGGGTATGTCGACACATCGCACCGAGATCTTGGTAAACTTGTCGTTATGTAACTTGATGTTTTCTCCAACGTTCATGCGGATGGTACTAATCTAGAGCTCTGCTTCTTCGAGGCTCATGAGGTCGAAACGCTTGGTCATCCTATTTGTCAAATCATCAAAGTCAGCAAAAGGACGTTCCTTATGCTGTGCAGTGAACCACTCCAAAGCTTTCCGTTGTAGCGCTAGGTGCACTGCTGGGACAATGTAGTCAGGAGATAACAACCCATAATCGAGACAAGTGCCCAACCTGAACAGCCACATGGCCGGGTCCTCCTCTGGTTCACCCTTGAAGACGTCAAGCTTTGGGAGAGTGTAAGAAGCCTTTTGTTGCTGGGTTCGAAGTCAGTTCCTATGGAGGTATCATTAGCACCTGCGCCCGTGGCGGGGCCCATAGGTGGGATCGATGTGCTTGCACCAGGCCAACTGCCCTAGTACTAGCCGATGAAGCGACTACTGCTCCCCTTGGTCGAGCACGTCCTGCATCGGTTCCTCCCAGTCCAGAACTTCCCATGTGCTGTCTTGCTGAACTCGCTTGTACTCATACGGTGTACTGCTTGCCTCCATGAGCCACTGATCCTTGCCCAGGTCCGGTTGAACCACCCGTCATTCGGGGTCTTTGCTGTAGTCTTCCTGCCACAGGTGTGGCTAACGTCTTGCTTTCTTGATGATGAGATGACTGCATCTTTGACTGGACAGGTGGTACGGTATATTTGGTTGACGGAGCCCCTGTTAGGATGTGCGTGTCCCCCAAGGCTCGTACTTGTCTGGTGGGTGCGACCATGGATGAAGCATTTATTCCTCCCTGAGCTGGGACTTCTCGGCGGCGCGACGCTCCCAAAACGGAGGATGCCTTGCTCGTTTGCTGTTGGTGTTGGGGTTGTTGCCCAGCATCTGTGTGACGTGAAGTCACGATAGATGGGCCTTCCCGTCGGGTTTCCCCTTGCCGTTTTCCCACCGCCTCCAAGTTCCTCTCTGTTCGTGGTGGAGACACACCGCTGTCGAAGGCCGGTCGACGAGGGCAAACGGTTGGGCGAGAGGGGAATGCCGGAGGACAGAAGGTGACGAGTTGATGCAGGGTGTGTAAAGCCTGCACCAAAGGGTGATCCAACGATACTTCTTCTTCCTCTGCTTGGTCCTCCTGGGCATCGTCCAAGTCTGCACAATTCCGTCATGGGTGACAGAAGGTGCAGGTGAGGACACCCTTGGGGTAGAGAACTCGAGGCGCCGCGGTGCGTCCTGCGTTGGCGTCATCTCCACTGCCTTGTAAACGGTCCTTCCATCCGGTGTCGTGACTTTATGGAGCAAGACGGGCCCTTCATCCGCCTCAAGCTCCTGCTCTTCGTATGATACATAGTCTTCCACCTGCATGGAGTCGCGCTGCCCATCTGGGTGGCGCGTGTCGTCTTCCTCTGGGTCCTTCTGGAAGGGATTGGCCAACCGTGCCTGTCGGATAGCCTTCAATTCACGGAGTTCCTCAAGCCGTCGCAGGTGAAATTCTTCTTCTTCGTCGGGGTCCGTCTCATCTCCTTTGTTGTACATCTGCGGGGACTGATCATCCACCGGATCCCACTCAAATCTATGGTCCAGCCCTGGAGGATCTTCTGGGCTTCTCTCGTAATGACGCGCGCTGGCGGTTCGCCTCATCCTTTCTTTTTCGGAGACGTTGAGTGCGTTGGAGCTCATCATTGCGTTGCCAATGGTACAGCCAAATGATTCACCAGCACGATCGCTCTATCCTCACGCCTCGTAGGTTGGCAGGGGGACACCACCGTAATTAGGGAAATTGTTTGGGTTGCGGTGACGGATGGCCTGCGGTGTCTTCCGTCCGGTGGAAGATTCGACAGCTCCCTCCTTAGAGAACCGCGTTTCGGATTATAGACTGATCTGCAGGTACATTTCACACCCGTCACAGACAATTAGTGAGTCCACACTCACCGCACCATTAACACTGTTATACCCTTTTTCGCCTTCGGCCGGAATCGGATCTGACAACATGCGAGGATCAGCTCCTTAGGTGTCGTTCGTTCTGCGCTATCCCCGCGGCTCCACTTTCTTTCCTTTTCCAACTCTGCCCTGTCATGTATCACTCTTTTTGCTCCAGTTTGATCAGAGCACGTTTCATCGACCGGGTAACTTTTCTTAATCACTCGACGAATCATCCACCGAATTAGTGCCGGGAATATATCACACACACACTCCTTCTCCTAATGACCCGTACTTCTCTGGCCGGGATTTTGACTAGTCTCAGGACAATCACTATGGCTATTCTAACTGTAAGATTCGCTCACTTTACTTAATCACCGACGGTCAATCATGCATCGGACAACATGACACTCGCTGAGAGAATTACTCTTAACGATCCAAATGCGATGACTTTGAACAATCAAAGTAATTTCCTTCAAACAAAAGAGGGAGTATAATCAATCAACCTTTCTCTCCTAACCACACAATCAGTACCCTAGGCGTCACCAAGCACAACACGCAAACTGTAAGCTTCCGGAGTCACCGGATCATCGACGGGCACTGGTCTTCGCACAAGCACCGTGCGGTGCACGCCGCCTTCATTGTTCACCCGTGGAATGGCCCGACGTAACTCCAGTGGTCCGTTAGTACGTCGACCTGCACGAGAACGGGCACGTGCCGAATCCTCCTCTCGTAGGCGGGCGAGCTCATGCTGGTAGCGCTGGTATGCTCGGTACGCCTCGGCCCGCTCTTCAGCCGCCTCTACAGTACGCCGCCCGACNTCACGCGCGACCTCCTGCCAGCTCTCCACGCAGTGGGGCTCGTCGTTGCGGGAAGGTCTCTGCAGCCACGGTTGCCAGAACTGCTCCACGGCTCCACCGGTAGGATGATGCGACCATTGCATCACTCCCAGAACCGTGCGTGCGCCAAGCCGACAGGGCACATTGCAGCAGTTGCAGATGGCGTACAAGGACATTGGAGAATCTCGGGGACTGCACCTGGAGGTGGGTGGCTGGTGCTCCCGTGGGAACTCAGGACCAGGCCATGATGGCTCCGTGATGTGCTCCTCACGAAGCGGCCTTTCACACACTCTCACACACACACTTCTCCTACACTCCTGATCCGGTCTAGCTTCCCTACTCTAACATGTCGCAAGACGGGACGCGGGTCCCGCTCGACGGTCTGATTTTGACTGAGGGGCAGCAATCTCTCAGTCCGGCCAACGGCTGCAGGGCCAGCCTCCCACACCCGGGTCAGGCGAGAGGTCAGCAACGTCGCTTGCCAATGGTGAAC
>SZWC01001703.1:104192-115607 GCA_023375785.1 Penium margaritaceum | reverse complement strand
TTTTAAGTCACTTGGTAAACTTTGTGGTCATGGTCAGTGGCACATGCCAACTTTGTCAATGCATTGCGCACAATAGTCACACCGAGCCACCAGTATTCTACCTTGTTCGCACATACAATATCATGCCCATTACATCTGCACTGTGATTGGACACTCTGACCATGGCTGACTCGTGTTATGATCATTAGAACTAAAGTTCACTCGGATACATTTGTGGTCATGGTCAGTGGCACATGCCACCTTTGTCAAGGCATTGCGCACTATAGCCATACCGAGCCACCAGTATTCTACCTTGTTTATACCTGTAAGGTCGTGCCCAGTATATCTGCACTGTGATTGGACACTCTGACTGTGGCTGACTCGTGTTATGATTCATATCCATTTTAAGTCACTTGGTAAACTTTGTGGTCATGGTCAGTGGCACATGCCAAGTTTGTCAAGGCATTGCGCACAATAGCCACACCAATGTACGAGTATTCTACCTTTTTTGTACCTGCAAGATCATTCCTAGTACATCTGCACTATGATTGAACACTCTCACCATTGCCGACTTGTGTTTTGATTCATAGCCGTTTCAGGTACTTGGCAAACGTTGTGGTCATGGTCAGTGGCACATGCCAACTTTGTCAAGGCATTGCGCACAATAGCTGTGCCAAGCCACATGGTTTTTACCTTGATTATACCTGCAAGATCATGCATATTAGATGTGTGCTGTGATTGGAAACCTTGACCACGGCTGACTCGTGTTATGATTCATAGCTGTTTAAGGTACTTGGTAAACTTTGTGGTCATGGTCAGTGGTACATGCCAAATTTGTCAAGGCATTGCGTACAATAGCTGTGCCAAGCCACCAGTATTCTACCTTGCTTATACCTGCAAGGTCATGCCTAGTACATCTGAACTGTGATTGGACACTCTTGCCGTGGCTGACTCGTGTTATGATTCATGGAAGTAAAAGTCACTTGGATACATTTGTGGTCATGGTCAGTGGCACATGCCAACTTTGTCAAGGTATTGTGCACAATAGCCACAGCGAGCCACCAGTATTCTACCTTATTCATACGTGTAAGGTCATGTCCATTACATCTGCACTGTGATTGGACACTCAGACCATGGCTGACTCGTGTTATGATTCATAGCTGTTTAAGGTACTTGGTAAACTTTGTGGTCATGGTCAGTGGCACATGCCAACTTTGTTAAGGTTTTGCGCACAATTGCCGTGCCAAGCCACCAGTTTTTTACCTTGTTTATACTTGCAAGGTCATGCATATTAGATGTGGGCTGTGATTGGGCACTCTAACCGTGGCTGACTCGTTTTACGATTCGTAGAAGTTAAAGTCACATGGTAAACTTTGTGGTCATGGTAAGTTGCACATGCCAACTGAGTCAAGGCATTGCGCAAAATATCCACACCGAGCCACCAGTATTCTACCTTGTTGGTACAAACAGGGTAAAAAACCGGGTGGCTTGGTGTGGCTATTGTGTGTAATGCATTGACAAAGTTGGCATGTGTATCTGACCATGACCACAAAGTAAACCAAGTGATTATAACTTCTACAAATTGTAACACGATTCAGCCGCGGTTAGAGTGCCCAATCACGATGCAAATGTACTATGCATGACATTGCAGGTATGCATAACAAGGTAGAATATTGGTGGCTCGGTGTGGCTATTGTGCACAATGCCTTGAAAAAGTTGGCATGTGCCACTGACCATGACCACAAAGTTTACCAAGTGACTTTAACGTCTTCAAAATTTAACAGGAGTCAGCCACGGTCAGAGTGCCCAATTACAGTGCACATGTACTATGAATGACCTTGCATCTATAAACAAGGTAAAAACCCGGTGACTCGCTGTGGCTATTGTGCGCAATGCCTTAACAAAGTTGGCATGTGCCATGTACCATGACCACAAAGTGTACCAAGTGACTTTAGCTTATATGAATCATCACATGAGTCAGCCACAGTCAGAGTATCCAATCACAGTGCACGTATACTATGCATGACCTCGCAGGTATAAACAGGATAAAACATTGGTGGCTTGGTGTGGCTATTGTGCGCAATGCCTCGACAAAGTTGGCATGTGCCACTGACCATGACCACGAAGTGTACCAAGTGACTTTTGTCAGTATTTTGCAGGGGGCCACATGTTGACATCTGAGTTAAAGGATGGAGTTTTGGTATGTACTGAGGCGCGGGCGAGCTGTAGGAGCGAGCCGCAGCACCGAAGCGCGGGCTATGCCCTAGACTGTGCCACAGCAGCACTCAGGTTAGCACGGTGGAGTTAACGTAACAGATGGAGTTGAGGAAGCATGGCTGATAGGTAATACTTGGCGTGGGTGCAGCACCGAAGGTGCGGGCACGATGAGGGAGGTAAGGGCCGCAGTGCAGTGGAGGCAGGCCGTAGATGATTGAGCAGAAGACCACAGCACTATGATGCGGGCAAGCCAGCGGGGCAAGCCACAGCAACCAAGTGTGGGCCGCGAGTGAGTGGAGACGAACGAGCGGAGTGCAACGGGAGCAAGTGTGAGGCCACAGAGTTGTGGGACTCGGGCTCACCACACCGGCAGACGGATTGAGGTTGCCGCAGCCAGGAGACGGGTAGATGAGAAGATGGACGAAGATGACGCCGCAGCCACAAGGGCGGGCATGGACGGAGGCAATGAACGATAGAGGCATGAAAGGCACGGAGAACTGATTGAACCACAAAGGATTATGTTAATGCATGCAAGTACAGGAAGGTTTATAGTAGTCCTAGTGCTAGTCCTAGTTAGGAGTCCTTGGCTACGGTGGGCGGTGCGAGAGCAACAGCCGCAGCCGTGTTTCTGCTGTGGCGGCTGCTGATGCCTTTGATGTACCTGGAGCTCGTGGAGCCACTCCGAGAGGGACCCGCCAGTGTCGCCAGTGCCGTTGTGTTGGTATGCGGGGACCGGGCCGCGGTTGTTTCGTTGTGTTGGCGGGAGCGGCGGAATTCACCGTTGGTCTCCAGTTATATTGGACGGCTCGGATGACTCGTCCGGTAGGGGTGCGATCGCCAGTGGCGGGGACAGCGAAGCTCATGTGGCCGTTACCGAACCAGGCCGTTGAGCCTCCTGCGGTTGCTGGGATGCACCGAGTGGACTTGAACCAGGCTCCCTGGAATTCTTCGGAAGAGGGGGACAATTGAGTATTTTGGCTGTGTGGGACATTGAACAACAACGACCATGAGGATGCCCAGTGACATTGAGAATTATTTCCAACAGCCCCCCGCAATGTCACAATGTCATCAACATGAGGAGGTGTGAAGCAGTGTGACCAAAGTGGAAGTCCAATGAGTGGTTGAGAGTATGACTGTGTGATGGGTAGAGATTTGACAGTGCCGTGGACTGAAGGTGTTGGTGTGAAGATGTGACGATGCTGGAGTGCATGGAACATAGGACATGAGGCAGAAGAGAATGGCAGGACTTGTGAAAGTGGAAGACTGTGAAATGGGAGTAAGCATGAATCATGAGGTGAATTATCTCGCAGGCGTTGAGGCAGTAAGAAACAGTCCATTTGAGGCTGATAGGGAAGGTGAGCAAGGAAAGATGCTGCCCAGACAAACGGAAAAGACAAGAGATTTGGAGATCTGGAATGAAGATGCATGACAATAAGTGCTTTGAACAAGGTGTGGCTGTGATGGGAATCCTCGGAGGGAGAGGAAGTGTGCAGGACAGGTAAGAGAAGAGAAGGATGCCAAGGCAATGGTAGGGATGGAGTCAGGGATGGAGTGGCAACACAATTGTATGTGGTGGTGTGCATGTGGTGTTGAGGCAAAATGCAGGTTGTAGGCGGAGATGGGAGGTTGGTGCAAGAACAAGGCACGGAGGAGCATGTGATGATATGTGGTGACAGTTGGGTGTAACTGAGATCCTCAAAACTGGAAGGTAACTCATGGTCGTGAGAGGTGACTGTCATGTGTGAGAGGGTCGATGGGATGATGAAAGGCAGGTGATTGCTTGACAGATCAGAGAAGTTGACAAAGGTGGGAACACATGAGATCCACTGGGAGACAGTAGTGAGTGTGAGGCGAGATGGAAGTGTGCTGAGGCAGTGCCCAGTGATGGTTTGTATTGTGTTTGTGATGACATGGGAGACACCAGGTAGGAGAGAAGCAAGATGCAGTGCATGAAGAAGGAAAGTGGAGAGGAACAGGCTCAAGGCTTGGGAAACCCAAAGACGGAGGATGATGAGGTCTTGCAGAAGAGTAGCAATGCTTCCAAAGAACGNGAGTGGCAACACAATTGTATGTGGTGGTGTGCATGCGGTGTTGAGGCAAAATGCAGGTTGCAGGCGGAGATGGGAGGTTGGTGCAAGAACTGGGCACGGAGGAGCATGTGATGATATGTGGTGACAGTTGGGTGTAACTGAGATGCTCAGAACTGGAAGGCAACTCATGGTCGTGAGAGGTGACTGTCATGTGTGAGAGGGTTGATGGGATGATGAAAGGTAAGTGATTTCTTGACAGATCAGAGAAGTTGACAAAGGTGGGAACACATGAGATCCAATGGGAGACAGTAGTGAGTGCGAGGCGAGATGGAAGTGTGCTGAGGCACTGCCCAGTCATGGTTTGCATTGAGTTTGTGATGACATGGGAGACACCAGGTAGGAGAGAAGCAAGATGCAGTGCATGAAGAAGGAAAGTGGAGAGGAACAGGCTCAAGGCTTGGGAAACTCAAAGACGGAGGATGATGAGGTCTTGCAAAAGAGTAGCAATGCCTCCAAAGAACGGGAGGTTGACGAGGAAAGTGGTCAGGCCATGACGAATGATGGTAGTTGAGGTCATTTGAGATTTCTCGTGCCATGTGGAGAGGGTGGAGCATCGCGCACATGAGCAGAGAGGAGTGGGACTACTGGCCTGTCCATAGCGGGGTACAAAGTGAAGGCTGGTGAAACTGGCGGTGATGCCTTGATCGACGAAGTCGAGAAACTGCTGCTGCGATGTGGTGAATGAGGTGGTCTGGGATGAGGGATGAGGCAGGCGCAGTGGCTCGGTAGGAAGCCCGCAGATGAGAGTGACCAGTGTAGTAGCCCAGGAGACAATGTGCCGGAGTCCTTGTAGCATAATCTTGTTGACTTGAGAAAGATAGTCTGGCAGACGCCATCCATACGGTAGGCGGAAAGGTGTGGTCATACTGGCTTTGGAGACAGAGGTGCAATCGTTGGGGCTTTTGGTGGGACGCGGAGTTTTTCAGAAAGGTTACCAAGACAAAGACAAGGTGGAGTTTGGAGGTGATTGTAGGTGATGAAGTTTTGCTGCTGTTGTGCTGACCAAAGCTGCCAGTTTGGAAGATGTGCACCTCGGTAGAATGTTTATTTGGGCGATAGGAGGAGTCCGGGTCACATTGAGGACAGATGTAGTAGCTGTTGGTCTTTTGCTGAAGGCGGAATTTTGTGACGACACAATTGGTTGCAGCTGCAATGTCTGTGGCGAGCGAGAGAAGGAGGATGGATGGATTCTGCTGCTGCTGCTGCTGCTGCTGATGTCGGAGTATTACACTGTCACTGGGCCGCGCCCATACACGGATCAGTGAAGGTGCTCACACTATGCAGGAGAAGGCTGCTTGTTTACGAGGAAGTGGTGTTGCTTCGGCGTAGGGTGATGTTGCTGCTGCAGGAAAGAGGACTGCTGGCAGATTGGTCACGGCGCGCTTCGGCGAGGAGCTTCATGCGTCAGGAGATGGAGGCAGCTGATGGAGGAGGATTGTTTGCTCAGAATCCTTTGCTGCGCTCTGATACCATGTCAGTATTTTGCAGGGGGCCACATGTTGACATCTGAGTTAAAGGATGGAGTTTTGGTATGTACCGAGGCGCGGGCGAGCTCTAGGAGCGAGCCGCAGCGCCGAAGCGCGGGCTATGCCCTAGACTGTGCCATAGCAGCACTCAGGTTAGCACGGTGGAGTTAACGTAACAGATGGAGTTCAGGAAGCATGGCTGATAGGTAATACCTGGCGTGGGTGCAGCACCGAAGGTGCGGGCACGATGAGGGAGGCAAGGGCCACAGCGCAGTGAACGCGGGCCGTAGATGATTGAGCAGAAGACCACAGTACTATGATGCTGGCAAGCAAGCGGGGCAAGCCACAGCAACCAAGTGTGGGCCGCGAGTGAGTGGAGACGAACGAGCGGAGTGCAACGGGAGCAAGTGTGAGGCCACAGAGTTGTGCCACCCGGGCTCACCACAAAGGCAGACGGATTGAGGTTGCCGCAGCCATGAGGCGGGCAGATGAGAAGATGGACGAAGATGACGCCGCTGCCACAAGGGCGGGCATGGACGAAGGCAATGAACGATAGAGGCATGAAAGGCACGGAGAACTGATTGAACCACAAAGGATTAAGTTAATGCATGCAAGTACAGGAAGGTTTATAGTAGTCCTAGTGCTAGTCCTAGTTAGGAGTCCTTGGCTACGGTGGGCGGTGCGAGAGCAACAGCCGCAGCCGTGTTTCTGCTGTGGCGGCTGCTGATGCCTTCGGTGTTCCTGGAGCTCGTGGAGCCACTCCGAGAGGGACCCGCCAGTGTCGCCAGTGCTGTTGTGTCGGTATGCGGGGACCGGGCCGCGGTTGTTTCGTTGTGTTGGCGGGAGCGGCGGAACTCACCGTTGGTCTCTAGTCACATTGGACGGTTCGGATGACTCGTCCGGTAGGGGTGCGATCGCCAGTGGCGGGGACAGCGAAGCTCATCTGGCCGTTACCGAACCAGGCCGTTGAGCCTCCCGCGGTTGCTGGGATGCACCGAGTGGACTTGAACCAGGCTCCCTGGAATTCTTCGGAAGGGGGGGACAATTGAGTATTTTGGCCGTGTGGGACATTGAACAACAATAACCATGAGGATGCCCGGTGACATTGAGAATTATTTCCAACAGCCCCCCGCAATGTCACAATGTCATCAACACGAGGAGGTGTGAAGCAGTGTGACCAAGATGGAAGTCCAAGGAGTTGTGGAGAGTATGACTGTGTGATGGGTAGAGATTTGACAGTGCCGTGGACTGAAGGTGTTGGTGTGAAGATGCGACGATGCTGGAGTGCATGGAACAGAGGACATGAGGCAGAAGAGAATGGCAGGACTTGTGAAAGTGGAAGACTGTGAAATGGGAGTAAGCATGAATCATGAGGTGAATCATCTTGCAGGTGTTGAGGCAGTAAGAAACAGTCCATTTGAGGCTGATAGGGAAGGTGAGCAAGGAAAGATGCTGCCCAGACAAACGGAAAAGACAAAAGATTTGGAGATCTGGAATGAAGATGCATGACAATAAGTGCTTTGAACAAGGTGTGGTTGTGATGGGAATCCTCGGAGGGAGAGGAAGTGTGCAGGACAGGTAAGGGAAGAGAAGGATGCCAAGGCAATTGTAGGGATGGAGTCAGGGATGGAGTGGCAACACAATTGTATGTGGTGGTGTGCATGCGGTGTTGAGGCAAAATGCAGGTTGTAGGCGGAGATGGGAGGTTGGTGCAAGAACTGGGCACGGAGGAGCATGTGATGATATGTGGTGACAGTTGGGTGTAACTGAGATGCTCAGAACTGGAAGGCAACTCATGGTCGTGAGAGGTGACTGTCATGTGTGAGAGGGTCGATGGGATGATGAAAGGCAGGTGATTTCTTGACAGATCAGAGAAGTTGACAAAGGTGGGAACACATGAGATCCACTGGGAGACAGTAGTGAGTGCGAGGCGAGATGGAAGTGTGCTGAGGCAGTGCCCAGTGATGGTTTGCANTGAAGATGCATGACAATAAGTGCTTTGAACAAGGTGTGGCTGTGATGGGAATCCTCGGAGGGAGAGGAAGTGTGCAGGACAGGTAAGAGAAGAGAAGGATGCCAAGGCAATTGTAGGGATGGAGTCAGGGATGGAGTGGCAACACAATTGTATGTGGTGGTGTGCATGCGGTGTTGAGGCAAAATGCAGGTTGTAGGCGGAGATGGGAGGTTGGTGCAAGAACTGGGCACGGAGGAGCATGTGATGATATGTGGTGACAGTTGGGTGTAACTGAGATGCTCAGAACTGGAAGGCAACTCATGGTCGTGAGAGGTGACTGTCATGTGTGAGAGGGTCGATGGGATGATGAAAGGCAGGTGATTTCTTGACAGATCAGAGAAGTTGACAAAGGTGGGAACACATGAGATCCACTTGGAGACAGTAGTGAGTGCGAGGCGAGATGGAAGTGTGCTGAGGCAGTGCCCAGTGATGGTTTGCATTGTGTTTGTCATGACATGGGAGACACCAGGTAGGAGAGAAGCAAGATGCAGTGCATGAAGAAGGAAAGTGGAGAGTGCTCAATGCCTTGACAAAGTTGGCATGTGCAACTGACCATGACCACAATTTCAACCAAGTATGATGAACTTCTACGAATTGTAACACAAGTCAGCCACGGTCAGAGTGCCCAATCACAGTGCACATGTACTATGCATGACCTTGCAGGAATAAAAAAGGTAGAATATTGGTGGCTCGGTGTGGCTATTGTACACAACGCCTTGACAAAGTTGGCATGTGCCACTGACCATGCCCACAAAGTTTACCAAGTGAATTTAACTTATATGAATCATCACATGAGTCAGCCACAGTTAGAGTCCCCAGTCACAGTGCACGTGTACTATGCATGACCTTGCAGGCATACACAAGGTAACAATTTGGTGGCTTGGTGTAGCTATTGTGCGTAATGCCTTGAAAAAAACTGGCATGTGCCACTGACCATGACCACAAAGTGTACAAAGTGACTTTGACTTCTACGCATCATAACACGAGTCAGCCACGGTAAGAGTGCCCAATCACAATGCAAATCTAATATGCATGACCTTGCAAGTGTAAACAAGGTAAAAACCCGGTGACTTGGTGAAGATATTGTGGGCAATGCCTTGACAAAGTTGGCCTGTTGAACTAACCATGACCACAAAGTGAACCAAGTCATTTTAAATCTATGAATCATCACATCATCATCGTCATCATCAACATCATCCAAGTACCTTAACCAGCTATGAATAATCACACGAGTCAGCAACGGTCATAGTGCCCAATCATAGTGCACGTGTAATATGCATGACCTTGCAGGTATAAACAAGGTAAAAACCCGGTGGCTTGGTGTGGCTATTGTGTGTAATGCATTGACAAAGTTGGCATGTGCATCTGACCATGACCACAAATTTATCCAATTACCTTAAACGTCTATGAATCATGACACGAGTCAGCCACGGTCAGCGTGCCCAATCACAGTGCACATGTACTATGCATGACCTTGCTGGTATGAACAGGGTACAAACCGGGTAGCTTGGCATGGCTATTGTGCGCAATGCTTTGACGGAGTTGGCCTGTGCCACTGACCATGACCACAATTTATCCAAGTACCTTAAACGGCTATGAATCATGACACGATTCAGCCACGGTCAGAGTGCCCAATCACAGTGCACGTTCGCTAGACATAAACTTGCAGGTATAAACAGTGTAAAAACCTGGTGGCTTGGCATNCAATGCCTTGACAAAGTTGGCATGTGCCACTGACCATGACCACAAATTCATCCAAGTGACATTAACTTCTATGAATCATAACATGAGTCAACCACGGTCAGAGTGCCCAATCACAGTGCACGTGTAGTATGCATGACCTTGCAGGTATAACCAATGTAAAAACCCAGTTGCTGGGCATGGCTACTGTGGACAATGCCTTGAAAACGTTGGCATGTGCCAATGACCATGACCACAAATTGATCAAAGTGACTTTTACCTTCACGAATTATAACACGAGTCAGCCACGGTCAGAGTTCCCAATCACACTGCACGTGTTATATGCATGACCTTGCAGGTATCAACAAGGTAAAGAACCGGTGGCTTGGTTTGGCTATTGTGTGCAATGCCTTGACAAAGTTGGCCTGTGCAACTGACCATGACCACAAATGCATCCAAGTGACATTAACTTCTATTGATCGTAACACGAATCACCACGGTCAGAGTGTCCAATCACAGTGCAGATGTACTAGGCATGATCTTGCAGGTGCAAACAAGGTAGAATACTGGTGGCTCGATGTGGCTATTGTGCACAATGTCTTGACAAAGTTGGCATGTGCCACTGACCGTGACCACAAACGTATCCAAGTGTCTTTAATTTATATGATTTGTAACACGAGTCAGCCACAGTAAGAGTGTACACGCACACAAACTTACACGCACTTAAACTACACTTACACGTACTTGCACGCACTTACACGCACTTACACACACTAACAGGCAGTTACACATGCTTACACACACTTACACGTACTTACACATACTTACACGCACTTACACGCACTTATACGTACTTACACGCACGTACACGTACTTATACGCACTTTTATAAACTTACACACACCTACACGCACTTACACAAAGTTACACCCACTTAAACTGTACTCACACGCACTTACATGCACTTACATGCACTTACACGCACTTACACAAAGTTACATGTACTTACACGCACTTACACAAATGTAAACCGCACTTACACACACTTACACACACTTGCACACACTTACACACACTTACACATACTTACACGCACTTACACGCACTTACATGCACTCACACGCACTTACCACACACTTATACGCACGTATACGCACTTACACACACTTACATGCACTAACATGAACTTACATTCACTTACGCAAACTTACACGTATTTACACGTACTTAAACGCACTTACACGCACTTGTACGCACTTACACGCACTTACATGCACCTACATGCACTTACACGCACTTAAATACACTCACACGCACTTAAACACACTTACACGCACTTACACGCACTTACACGCACTTACACGAACTTACAGTCACTTACACGAACTTACACATTCTTACACACACTTACACGTACTTACACGCACTTACACACACTTACACGCACTTACACGCTTTTACACGCACTTACAGTACTTACACGCACTTACACGTACTTATACGTACGTACACACACTTACACGTACTTGTACGTACTTACACGCACTTACACGTACTTACATGCACTTACATGTACGTACACGTACTTACACGTACTTTCTTGCACATATACGTACTTACACATACTTACACGCACTTACACATACTTACACGCACTTACACGAACTTACACACACTTACACACACTTAAACGCACTTACATGCACTTACATGAACTTATATGCACTTACACAAACTTACACGTACTTTCACGCACTTACACGTACTTACACACACTTACATGCACGTAAATGCTGTTACACACACTTACATGTACTTACATGTACTCACACACACGTTCTTGTACTTACACACACTTACATGTACTTACACCTACTAACATGCACTTACATGCACTTATACGCACTTACATGAACGTACACGCACTTACACGCACTTACTTGCACTTACACGCACTTACACGCACTTA
>SZWC01001703.1:47395-61753 GCA_023375785.1 Penium margaritaceum | reverse complement strand
AAGTTAAAGTCACTTGGTAAACTTTGTGGTCATGGTCAGTGGCACATGCCAACTTTGTCAAGGCATTGCGCAAAATAGCCTTGCCAAGCCAACGGTTTTTTACCTTCTTTATACCTGCAAGGTCATGCATATTAGATGTGCACTGTGATTGGGCACTCTGAATGTGGCTGACTCGTGTTACGATTCGTAGAAGTTCAAGTCACTTGGTAAACTTTGTGGTCATGGTCAGTGGCACATGCAAACTTTGTCAAGGCATTGCGCACAATAGCCGTGCCAAGCCACCGGTTTTTTACCTTGTGTATACCTGTAAGGTCATGCTATTTATATGTGCACTGTGACTGGGCACTCTGACAGTGGCTGACGTGTGTTACGATTCGTAGAAGTTAAAGTCACATGGTACACTTTGTGGTCATGGTCAAATGCACATGCCAGTTTGTCAAGGCACTGCGCACAATAGCCACACGGAGCCACCAGTATTCTACCTTGTTTATACCTGTAAGGTCATGCCCAGTATATGTGCACTGTGATTGGACACTCTGACCGTGGCTGACTTGTGTTATAATTCATAGCCGTTTAATGTACTTGGTAAACTTTGTGGTCATGGTCATTGGCACATGCCAACTTTGTCAAGGCATTGCGCACAATAGTCATGCCAATCCACCGGGTTTTTACCTTGTTTATACCAGCAAGGTCATGCTTATTACATGTGTACTATGATTGGCACTCTGACCGTGGCTGACTCGTGTTACGATTCAAAGAAGTTAAAGTCACTTGGTAAACTTTGTGATCATGGTCAGTGACACATGCCAACTTTGTCAAGGCATTGCGCGCAGTAGCCACACCGAGCCACCTGTATTCTATCTTTTTTGCACCTTCAAGATCATGCCTAGTACATCTGCACAGTGATTAGACACTCTGACCGTTGGTGACACGTGTTTTGATTCGTAGCCGTTTAAGGTACTTGATAAACAGTGTGGTCATGGTCAGTGGCACATGCCAACTTTGTCAAGGCATTGCGCACAATAGCCGTGCCAAGCCAACGGGTTTTTACCTTCTTTATACCTGCAAGGTCATGAATATTAGATGTGTACTATGATTGGGCACTCTGAAAGTGGCTGACTTGTGTTATGATTCGTAGAAGTTAAAGTCACTTGGTAAACTTTGTGGTCATGGTCAGTGGCTCATGCCAACTTTGTCAAGGCATTGCGCACAATAGCCGTGCCAAGCCACCGGTTTTTTACATTGTGTATACCTGTAAGGTCATGCACATTAGATGTGCACTGCGATTGGGTACTTTGACCATGGTTGACTTGTGTTACGATTCGAAGACGTTAAGGTCACTTGGTAAACTTTGTGGTCATGGTCAGTGGCACATGCCAACTTTGTCAGGTCATTGCACAAAACAGCCACACCGAGACACCAGTATTCTACCTTTTTTGTACCTGCAAGATCATGCCTAGTACATCTCCACTGTGATTGGACACTCTGACCGTGGCTGACTCGTGTTATGATCAATAGAAGTAAAAGTCACTTGGATGCATTTGTAGTCATGGTCAGTGGCACATGCCAACTTTGTCAAGGCATTGCGCACAATAGCCACACCGAGCCATCAGTATTCTACCTTGTTTGTACCTGCAAGATCATGCCTAGTACATGTGCACTGTGATTGGACACTGTGACCTTGGCTGACTCGTGTTATGAGTCATAGCCGTTTAAGGTAATTGGTCAACTTTGTGGTCATGGTCAGTGGCACATGCCAACTTTGTCAAGGCATTGCGCACAATAGTCGTGCCAAGCCACCGGTTCTTTATCTTGTTCATTAATACAAGGTCATGCCTAGTACATCTGAACTTTGATTGGGCACTCTGACTGTAGCTGACTTGTGTTACGATTTGTAGAAGATAAAGTCACTTGGTAGACTTTGTGGTCATGGTTAGTGGCACATGCCAACTTTGTCAAGGCATTGCGCACAACAGGCATGCCAAGCTACCCCTTATTGACCTTGTTTATACCTGCAAGGTCATGCATATTAGATGTGCACTGTGATTGGGCACTCTGACCGTGGTTGACTTGTGTTACAATTCGTAGAAGTTAAAGTCACTTGGTAAACTTTGTGGTCATGGTCAGTGGCATATGCCAACATTGTCAAGGCATTGCGCACAATCGCCATTCCGAGCCACTAGTAGTCTACCTTGTTTGAACCTGTAAGATCATGTCTAGTACATCTGCACTGTGATTGGACACTCTGATCGTGGCTGACTCGTGTTATTGTCAATACATGTAAAAGTCACTTGGATACATTTGAGGTCATGGTCAGTGGCACATGCCAACTTTGTCAAGGCATTGCGCACAATAGTCACACCGAGCCACCCGTATTCTACCTTTTTCGCACCTGCAAGATCATGCCTAGTACATCTGCACTGTGATTGGACACTCTGACCGTGGGTGATGCGTGTTATGATTCATAGCCGTTTAAGGCACTTGGTAAACAGTGTGGTCATGGTCAGTGGCACATGCCAACTTTGTCAAGGCATTGCGCACAATAGCCCTGCCAAGCCACCGGTATGTTACCTTGTTTTTACCTGCAAGGTCATGCATATTGGATGTGCACTGTGATTGGGCACTCTGAATGTGGCTGACTCGTGTTACGATTCGTATAAGTTAAAGTCACTTGGTAAACGGTGTGGTCATGGTCAGTGGCACATGCCAACTTTGTCAAGGCATTGCGGACAATAGCTGGCCAAGCAACCGGTTTTTACCTTGTGTATACTTGTAAGGTCATGCATATTAGATGTGCACTGTGACTGGGAACTCTGACCGTGGCTGACTCGAGTTACGATTCAGAGAAGTTAAAGTCACTTGGTAAACTTTGTGGTCATTGTCAGTGGCACATGCCAACTTTGTCAAGTCATTGTGCACAATAGCCAAACCGAGACACCAGTATTCTACCTTGTTTGTCCCAGCAACATCATGCCTAGTACATCTGCACTGTGATTGGACACTCTGTCCGTGGCTGACTCGTGTTATGATCAAAAGAGGTAAAAGTCACTTGGATACATTTGTCGTCATGGTCAGTGGCACATGCCAACTTTGTCATGGCATTGCGCACAATAGCCACACCAAGCCACCAGTATTCTACCTTGTTTGCACCTTCAAGATCATGCCTAGTACATCTGCACTGTGATCGGACACTCTGACCATGGGCGACGCGTGTTATGATTCATAGCCGTTTAATGTACTTGGTAAACAGTGTGGTAATGGACAGTGGCACATGCCAACTTTGCCAAGGCATTGCGCACATTAGCCGTGCCAAGCCACCGGTTTTTTACCCTCTTTATACCTGCAAGGTCATGCATATTAGATGTGTACTATGATTGGGCACTCTGATTGTGGCTGACACGTCTTACGATTCGTAGAAGTTAAAGTCACTTGGTAACCTTTGTGATCATGGTCAGTGGCACATGCCAACTTTGTCAAGGCATTCTGCATAATAGCCACGCCAAGCCACCAGTATTCTACATTGTTTGCACCTTCAAGATCATGCCTAGTACATCTGCACAGTGATTGGACACTCTGACCGTGGGTGACGCGTGTTATGATTCGTAGCCGTTTAAGCTACTTGGTAAACATTGTGGTCATGGTCAGTGGCACATGCCAGCTTTGTCGAGACATTGCGTACAATAGCCATGCCAAGCCACCAGTTTTTGACCTTCTTTATACCTGCAAGGTCATGCATATTGGATGGGCACTATGATTGGGCACTCTGAATGTGGCTGACTCGTGTTACAATTCGCAGATGTTAAAGTCACTTGGTAAACTTTGTGGTCATGGTCAGTGGCACATGCCAACTTTGTCAAGACATTGCGCATAATAGCCGTGCCAAGCCACCGGTTTTTTTCATTGTGTATACCTGCAAGGTCATGCATATTAGGTGTGCACTGTGATTGGGCACTTTGACCATGGTTGACTTGTGTTACGATTCGTAGAAGTTAAGGTCACTTGGTAAACTTTGAGGTCATGGTCAGTGGTACATGCCAACGTTGTCAAGTGATTGCACAAAATAGCCACACGGAGACACCAGTATTCTACCTTGTTGTACCTGCAAGATCATGCCTAGTACATCTGCATTGTGATTGGTCACTCTGACCGTGGCTGACTCGTGTTACGATCAATAGAAGTAAAAGTCACTTGGATACATTTGTGGTCATGGTCAGCGGTGTTGAAATAGTATGCACCTTGTCCACTGCCTAGCTGGCTAGCTACACATACAGACAAGGCATGCACTGCTCTGTGGAGTACGTCCCCTTGGTCTGTTCTGAGATGGGCCAGGAATGCACTGCCCATAATGGGTATGTCCCCTGTGGCTCATCATAGGAACCATACCTTTTTGGCATGGTTGAATAGGCACCGGAGTCTCAAACAAGAGATCGCGGGTTCAAATCCCGCGACGGCCACATTTTGTTGTGGCCAAAACTTGGACAGGAAGCTTCTATGAAGCTTACTAAAAGCCTGGCTTGAGGATGACACTTGGCGGTCTAAGGACGCGCCAAGTAGGATTGTAGGTTGAGGTTGGCTCCAGTGGAGCCACTACAAGCAGAAGCTTTAGCAAAGNTTGCCTTTGAGACTCCTCACAGAGTGTCCAACCAAAGGTAGACACTAAAGACCAACATGCGGACTTCGTGAGGTTGCAAACCAAACGAACCTAAAGTGTGGATCCCTCGTTCGAGGGTGATATGTAATCTTGGTTGCAATACCAAGAGCGGTCGGCGGCCTCCCATGTCGGGACCCATTTTCTAGACTGTTGCTATCCGGCGCATTGACAAAGGGTTATGGGCCCACACTTCTGGTTCTAAGGCACGCTACCAAGACCGACTAACGCGTGGTCTTGCAGGGCGCACAGGTACAACAGGGACACGACCATCGGACGGCTCCATCTGCTCCATCGGCTCCATCGGCTTCTTCAGGTAGGGTGCGCGCACGTGGCGGACTAGGGGACGAGGATCAGCTATATCCATGTTGGACAAGACCCTCGAGCTCCAACGGGATTAAGCTCTACCCCTTTTTAGAAGGTGGTACGACCCCGAGTCCGTTCCCTCATGACGGCACCATCGCCTTAGGCGATCATTGGCTGGAGGGGTATGCAACGGAACCAACTGCACCTTTGACAATGGTCGCAGTCAGCCGCCTCATCAGCCTCATCGGCCTCAACGAAGGAGAGTAACAGCGACGCAGAGAAGACGAGCAACTGCCAAAAATGGCGGATCCGACTCCAGCCCGCCTTGAGGCGGGTATGTCCAGATTCAAGGGGACAGGTTTTCCCTTGTGGAAATGGAAATTTGAGATTGTCATGAATGTGTGTGGCTACCTCGACATCTTAAAAGGGATCAAGACAGCACCCGCCGATGCGACCGTGACGACACATGCGGCTGACCTTGCAGCATGGACGATGAAGAACAACATGGCTCTCGCCATTCTTGTGCCGTCCATCAACGAGACTCAACACTCCCACATCACAGGATGCACGTTGGCTGCCGAGGCCTACGCAAAGCTCTCACGCGTGCATCAATCGAACGCCCTAGCAAACCGACTCTTCATCTTCCAACGGTTGATGTCGATGAGGGTGAGCGAAGGAGAATCGATACCCGCATTTTTGCAGTCATTCGACAACGTGATGCAAGAGGTCCAGCAAATGGAATGGAAGCTCGACTCCAACATGCGTGCCATGATCCTTCTAATGGCGCTGCCGGAAAGCTGGGGGTCCTTGATTACCGTATTTGGTGGTTGGAAGGAAGCAGATCTGACGTACGAGGCTGTCGCCAAACACGTCCGCAATGAGTCCATGCGACGCAGTGGCAGCGAGGCAAACATCTCAGCCTATGCCTCTCGCTTTGGTGGACAAAGTGCAAGCTCTCGCTCCAGTCAAGGCAACAGCGGAAGCGGTGGCGGTCGAGGGAAAGCCAACGGTGGCGGGAAGAGTTCCAAGAAGCCCGGCAACTGTCACAACTGTGGCAAGGCTGGGCACTGGGCTAGGGACTGCCGTAGTCCCAAGAAAGAAGGCGGGAGCAAAGGTGGAAAGGAGAAGAAGGAGCTCACCAACATGATGGCTAGGGGGCTGCCCATGAAGGGGGCAGCGATCCTTAGGCCCGGGGCATTTTCCCTTGACTCGGGCACCAACCACCACTCATCAAAAGAGAAGGGTGGATTTGTCTCCATGGCCGAATCTGTCATGCGCATCAAGTGTGCAAACGGCGGCGTTGTCCAAGCCATGGGCGAAGGGGACAAGGTGATCACGTTCAACGTGAAGGGTACGGAGAAGGCGGTAAACCTTCAAAAGGTGGTGTACATGCCCTCCTTCGCAGCCAACCTGTTGTCCGTGTCACAAATCACCGACAACAACATGACAGTGGTGTTCACCAACAAGGAAGCGGTGGCCCTAAAAAACGAGGACATCCAGATTTTGTACACCAAAGACGACCGCATGCTTCAAGTTCCAAGAGTCGACAGCCTCTGCGTACTTCAAACCAAAGTCACCAAGGCGTTGGATGAGGGACTTGCATGTGCCACCAAGACAGTGGCACCGCAGCCAAAGGATGCACCGCCGGCGACCGCTGCGGTCGCCACATCAACCAAGGACACTGACGCTGAGCTGTGGCACCGGCGAGTTGGCCATGTGGCCAACGCCACACTGCAGAAGATGCAGGAGCAAGAGGTAGTCCGCGGAATGGAAGGGTGCACCATGAAGCATGGCAAAGGGTGTGCATTGTGTGAACCATGCCTCCAAGCGAAGGCAAAGAAGAAGCTGTTTGGGAGAGGAGGTCAAAGAGCGGAGCACGTCTTGGAGCTGATACACAGTGACGTGTGTGGAACCTTCCGCACAACGTCTAACGGAGGAAGCAAGTACTTCCTGACCTTCATTGATGACCACAGCCGCAAGTTGTGGATCTACTTCCTCAAAACAAAGGGAGAGGTCAAGGAGAAGCTCCTCGAGTTCGTCGCCATGGTGGAGCGGCAAACGTCCAAGAAGGTGAAGACGCTTCGAAGTGACAACGGGGGTGAGTATGAGGCATGCAAGCCTTGGCTCAAGCATCATGGCATCCGCCACGAGCAGACCACCCCTTACAATCCCCAAAGCAACGGCGTGGCCGAGAGGATAAACCAGACCCTGCTCGGCATGGGGCGAAGCATGCTCTTTGACGCCAAGCTCCCACCTCGCTTTTGGGCTGAAGCAGCAACAACGGCCTGCTACCTCTTGAACCTCACACCAGCCACCGCCTTGCGGAAGCGTGGTAAGGAGCAGGAGAAGCAGCTGAAGACCCCACAGGAAGCATGGTCGGGAAAGAACCCCAACGCATCCCATATGAAGGTGTTTGGGTCAACTGCATGGGTGAAGATCCAGTCGGGAGAAGGTGGAGGCAAGCTTAACGCACGTTCGAGGAAGTGCGTCATGGTTGGGTACGACACGTCACACAAAGCCTATCGGCTTTGGGACCAGGCAGCAGGCAAGCTCGTGAGGAGCCGCGACGTCGTGTTTGACAAATGCACCCTTGGAAAGGGAGAGCTACTGGACCCGATCCTCGCTCCCAAAGCGGGAGAGTGGATAGTGTTGCTTGAGTCCGGAGACCAAGCGCCCGATAACTGGCTCGCTTTGCGAGCAGGTGGTAGGAATGGGAGAGATGTTGTGGAGGATGATGCAGCATCTGACATGGACGCGGATTCCGAGGCGTCCAGGGCTTCCGAGTCTGACTTGGAGTCTGACGACTCTTCTGACGACGACGACGGCGACAAACCACCACCTGTGGAAGCACCAGCACCAAAGCAAGAAACCGCACCACTACCCCGGCGCAGTTTGCGACGAAAGAAAGCACCTTTGCGGTATGAGGATGATTGGACCGGCCTGAGCTGGTCGTCCATGGCTCAAGGAGAGCCATCCACAGTGGCGGAGGCGATGAATGGCTCATATGCAGCCAAGTGGAAGGAGGCAGTGGACAGCGAGCTCGCTTCCATTGCCGAGAACGGCACGTGGGTGCTGGTGGATAGACCCGACAAGGCCCACGTGGTGGGATCCAAGTGGGTCCTTCGAGTGAAGAAGAAGCAAGACAGCAGCATTGACAAGTTCAAGGCAAGGGTAGTGGCTACGGGGTTCTCTCAACGCCCGGGCTCCGAGTACGATGAGATGTTTGCGCCCGTCGTGACCTTTGCCTCCATCCGCTCTCTCCTTGGCATTCTAGCCGCAAAGAACCTGGAGATACACCAGATGGACGTCAGGACAGCTTTTCTTTATGGAAAGCTTGACAATGAAGTGCTGATGGAGGTGCCCGAAGGAGTCGAAGCTCCCGAGGGTAAGGTGTGCAAGTTGGTGAAAGCGCTCTATGGGCTGAAACAGGCCCCAAGGATGTGGTACAAAGAGATGGACGGTTTCATGACCGGTCTCTCCTTTGCGCACTGCCAGAGTGATCCGAGCGTGTACGTGCACGATGATGGGAGAGGGCTGATGCTGGTTGCGCTGTACGTGGATGATCTGATCATCTGCTCGTCTTCAGTCGAGCTGCTGAAAGAGCTGAAGTCTGACCTCAGCAAAAGGTTCAAGATGAAGGACATGGGTCCTCTCGAGTACTACCTTGGGATCGCCATCCACCGCAATCGGGTAGCAGGCACCATCGAACTCAACCAAACCAAATACATCGGTGAGGTACTGAAGCGCTACCACATGGAAGACTTCAAACCTGTCAGCACCCCAATGACGACCGATACAACGCTAAAGGCCTCCATGTCGCCAAGCAACGAAGCAAAACAAAGGGAGATGCAAGACATCCCCTACCAGTCTGCCGTGGGTAGCATCATGTACGCCATGATTGGGACTCATCCCAACATCTGATATGCTGTGAGACAAGTGAGCAGATTCGTGGCCAACCCTGGGCCACAACATTGGCAGGCAGTCAAGCGCATCTTGCGCTACCTGCAAAAGACACGTCACATGGGCCTCATCCTTGGAGGCCAAGAAGGAACGGAACCCCTTCGCCTGAAGTGCTACACCGATGCTGACTGGGGAGGAAACCTTGACGACAATAAATCCACCTCTGGATACGTGTGCATCTTGAATGGCACTGCCATCTCATGGGCCAGCAGGAAGCAGGATTGTGTTTTTGTGTCCACGGCTGAGGCAGAGTATGTTGCTCTGTCTGAGTTGTGCAAAGAGACTCAGTGGCTGCGCAGCCTCCTTGGCAAAATGACAGTACCACGGAAGGATGCCACGGTCATACACGTGGACAACATGAGTGCCATCTCAATGGCTGAAGACGCGATCATCTCCCGACGAACGAAGCACATCGACATACGTTACCACTACTCACGTGACCTGGTCATGAAGAACGTGGTGGACTTGCAGCACTGCGGAACAAAAAGCATGCTTGCTGACTACATGACCAAGCCGCTAGAGAGCGACTTGCACTATGCAGGCATTCGTGGATTCGACATGAGGAGTGCGGCAGAGGAAGGGTGAGCCCTAAGACATTGATGCAGCCCAGTAAGCGCCGGATGGACAGAGGTACAAGGGAGAGATTTGTTGAAATAGTATGCGCCTTGTCCACTGCCTAGCTGGCTAGCTACACATACAGACAAGACATGCACTCCTCTGTGGAGTACGTCCCCTTGGTCTGTTCTGAGATGGGCCAGGAATGCACTGCCCATAATGGGTATGTCCCCTGTGGCTCATCATAGGATCCATACCTTTTCTTGTGGCCAAAACTTGGACAGGAAGCTTCTATGAAGCTTACTAAAAGCCTGGCTTGAGGATGACACTTGGCGGTCTAAGGACGCGCCAAGTAGGACTGTAGGTTGAGGTTGGCTCCAGTGGAGCCACTACAAGCAGAAGCTTTAGCAAAGCTCAGCAAGTATAAAAGCATGTACCTTGCATGCATCCATTTAGAGTTCTTGCCTTTCAGACTCCTCACAGAGTGTCCAACCAAAGGTAGACACCAAAGACCAACATACAGACTTTGTGAGGTTGCAAACCAAACGAACCTAAAGTGTGGATCCCTCGTTCGAGGGTGATATGTAATCTTGGTTGCAATACCAAGAGCGGTCGGCGGCCTCCCATGTCGGGGCCCGTTTTCTAGACCGTTGCTATCCGGCGCATTGACAAGCGGCACATGCCAACTTTGTCAAGGCATTGCGCACAATAGCCACACCGAGCCACCAGTATTCTACCTTGTTTGTACCTGTAAGATCATGCCTAGTACATCTGCACTATGATTGGACACTCTGACCATGGCTGACTCGTGTTATGAGTCATAGTTGTTTAAGGTATTTGGTAGACTTTGTGGTCATGGTCAGTGGCACATGCCAACTTTGTCAAGGCATTGCGCACAATAGTCGTGCCAAGCCACCGGGTTTTTACCTTGTTCATTCCTATAAGGTCATGCCTAGTACATCTGAACTATGATTGGGCACACGACAGTAGCTGACACGTGTTACGATTTGTAGGAAATAAAGTCACTTGGTATACTTTGTGGTCATGGTCAGTTGCACATGCCAACTTGGTCAAGGCATTGCGTACAATAGGCGTGTCAAGCCACCACGTTTTTACCTTTTGCATACTTGCAAGGTCATGCATATTAGATGTGCACTGTGATTTGGCACTCTGACCGTGGTTGACTCGTGTTACAATTCATATAAGTTAAAGTCACTTGGTAAACTTTGTGGTCATGGTCAGTGGCACATGCCAACGTTGTCAACGCATTGCGTACAATAGCCATTCCGAGCCACCAGTATTCTACCTTGTTTAAACATATAAGATCATTCCTAGTACATCTGCACTGTGATTCGACACTCTGACCGTGGTTGACTTGTATTATGATTATTAGATGTAAAAGACACTTGGATACATTTGTGGCCATGGTCAGTGGAACATACCAACTTTGTCAAGGCACTGCGCACAATAGCCACACCGAGCCACCCGTATTCTACCTTGTTTGCACCTGCAATATCATGCCTAGTACATCTGCACTTTGATTGGATGCTTTGACTGTGGGTGACGCGTGTTATGATTCATAGACGTTGAAGGCACTTGGTAAAAAGTGTGGTCATGGTCAGTGGCACATGCCAACTTTGTCAAGGCAATGGGCACAATAGCCGTGTCAAGCCACCGGTATTTTACCTTGTTTATACCTGCAAGGTCATGCATATTAGATGTGCACTGTGATCGGGCACTCTGAATGTGGCTGACTCGTGTTATGATTCATAGAAGTTAAAATCACGTGGTAAACTGTGTGGTCATGGTCAGTGGCACATGCCAACATTGTCAAGGCATTGCGCACAATAGCCATTCTGAGCCACCAGTATTCTACCTTGTTTGAACCTGTAAGATCATGCCTAGTACATCTGCAGTGTGATTGGACACTCTTACCGTGGCTGACTCATGTTATGATCAATATATGTAAAAGTCATTTGGATACATTTGTGGTCATGGTCAGTGGCACATGCCAACTTTGTCAAGGCATTGCGCACAATAGCCACACCGAGCCACCAGTATTCTACCTTGTTTGCACCTGCAAGAGCATTCCTAGTACATCGGCACTGTGATTGGACACTGTGAACGTGGCTGACTCGTGTTATGATCAATATAAGTAACAGTCACTTGGTCACATTCATGGTCATGGTCAGTGGCACATGCCAACTTTGTCAAGGCATTGCGCACAATAGCCACACCGAGCCACCAGTGTTTTACCTTGTTTATACCTGTAAGGTCATGCCCAGTATATGTGCACTGTGATTGGACACTCTGACCGTGGCTGACTCGTGTTATCATTCATAGCCGTTTAAGGTACTTGGTAAACGTAATGGTCATGGTCAGTGGCACATGCCAACTTTGTCAAGGCATTGCGTACAATAGCGGGGCCAAGCCACCTGTTTTGTAGCTTGTTTATACCTGCAAGGTCATGCATATTAGATGTGCACTGTGATTGGGCACTCTGACCGTGGCTGATTCGTGTTACGATTCGTAGAAGTTAAAGTCACTTGGTAAACTTTGTGGTCATGGTCAGTGGCACATGCCAATTTTGTCAAGGCATTGCGCACAATAGCTGTGCCAAGCCACCGGTTTTTTACTTTGTTTGTACCTGCAAGGTCATGCATGTTACATGTGCACTGTGATTGGGCACTCTGACCGTGGCTGACTCGTGTTACGATTGGTATAAGTTAAAGTCACTTGGTAAACGATGTAGTTATGGTCAGTGACACATGCGAACTTTGTCAAGGCATTGCGCACAATAGCCACACAAAGCCACCGGTGTTTTACCTTTTTTGCACCTGTAAGAGCATGCCTAATACATCAGCACTGTGATTGGACAATCTGACCGTGGTTGATTCGTGTTATGATCAATAGACGTAAACGTCACTTGCATGCATTTGTGGTCATGGTCAGTGGCACATGCCAACTTTGTCAAGGTATTGCGCCCAATAGCCACACCGAGCCACCAGTATTCTACCTTGTTTAAATCTGTGAGTTCATGCCCAGTTTATCTGCACTGTGATTGGACACTCTGACCGTGGCTGACTCGTGTTATAATTCATAGCCGTTTAATGTACTTGGTAAACTTTGTGGTCATGGTCAGTGGCACATGCCAACTTTGTCAAGGCATTGCGCACAATAGCCATGCCAAGTCACCGGTTTTTTACGTTCTTATACCAGTAAGGTCATACATGTTAGATGTGCACTATGATTGGACACTCTGACAGTGGCTGACTCGTGTTCCGATTCGTAGAAGTTAACATCACTTGGTAAACATCGTGGTCATGATCAGTGGCACATGCCAACTTTGTCAAGGCATTGCGCACAATCGCCGTGCCAAGCCACCGGGTTTTTACCTTGTGTAGACCTGCAAGGTCATGCATATTAGATGTGCACTGTGATTGAGCACTCTGACCGTGGCTGACTCGTGTTACGATTCGTAGAAGTTAAAGTCACTTGGTAAACTTTGTGGTCATGGTCAGTGGCACATGCCAACTTTGTCAAGTCGTTGAATACAATAGCCACACCGAGACACCAGCATTCTACCTTGCTTGTACCTTCAAGATCACGCCTAGTACATCTGCACTGTCATTGGACACTCTGACCGTGGCTGACTCGTGTTATGATAAGTAGAAGTAAAAGTCACTTGGATTCATTTGTGGTAATGGTCAGTGGAACATGCCAACTTTGTCAGGGCATTGCACGCAATAGCCACACCGAGCCACCCGTATTCCACCTTGTTTGTATTTACAAGATCATGCCTAGTACATCTGCACTGTCATTGGACACTGTGACCGTGGCTGACTCGTGTTATGCGTCATAGCCGTTTAAGGTACTTGGTAAACTTTGTGGTCATGGTCAGTGGAACATGCCAACTTTGTCAAGGTATTGCGCACAATAGCCGTGCCAAGCCACCGGTTTTCTACCTTATTTATACCTACAAGGTCATGCCTAGTACACATGAACTGTGATTGGGCACTCTGACTGTGGCTGACTTGATTCGTAGAAGTTCAAGTCACTTGCTAAACTTTGTGGTCATGGTCAGTGGCACATCGAAACTTTGTCAAGGCATTGCGCACAATTGTCGTGCCAAGCCACCAGTTTTTTACTTTGTTTATGCCTGCAAGGTCATGCATATTAGATGTGCACTGTGATTGGGCACTCTGACCGTGGTTGACTCGTGTTACGATTCGTAGAAGTTAAAGTCACTTGGTTAGCTTTGTGCTCATGGTCAGTGGCACATGCCAACTTTGTCAAGGCACTGCGAACAATAGCCATGCCAAGCCACCGGTTTTTTTACCTTGTTTATACATACTAGGTCATGCCTAGTACATCTGAACTGTGATTAAGCACTCTGACTGGGGCTGACTCGTGTTACAATTCGTAGAAGTTAAAGTCACTTGGTAAACTTTGTGGTCATAGTCTGTGGCACATGCCAACTTTGTCAAGGCATTGCGCACAATAGCCGTGCTAAGACATGGGTTCTATACCCTGTTTATACCTGCGAGGTCATGCATATTAGATGTGAACGTTGATTGGGTACTCTGACTGTGGCTAAGACATGGGTTTTATACCTTGTTTAATGTGCCACTGACCATGACCACAAAGTTTACCAAGTACCTTAAACGGCTATGAATCATAACACGAGTCAGCCACGGTCGGAGTGTCCAATCACAGTGCAGATATATTGGGCATGAGCTTACAGGTATAGAAAAGGTAGAAGACTGGTGGCTTGGTGTGGCTATTGTGCGCAGTGCCTTGACAAAGTTGGCATGTGCCACTGACCATGAACAGAAATGTTTCCAAGTGACTTTTACTTCTATGAATCATAACACGAGTCAGCCACGGTC
>SZWC01001703.1:34440-47179 GCA_023375785.1 Penium margaritaceum | reverse complement strand
GACCGTGGCTGACTCGTGTTATGATTCATAGCCGTTTAAGGTACTTGGTAAACTTTGTGGTCATGGTCAGTGGCACATGCCAACTTTGTCAAGGAATTGCGCACAATAGCTACACCGGGCCACCAGTATTCTATCTTGCTTGAACCTATACGATCATGCCTAGTACATCTGCACTGTGATTGGACATTCTGACTGTGGGTGACTCATGTTATGATCAACAGAAGTAAAAGTCACTTGGATACATTTGTGGTCATAGTCAGTTGCACATGCCGATTTTGTCAAGGCACTGCGCACAATAGCCACGCCGAGCCACCAGTACTCTACCTTGTTTATACCTACAAGGTCATGCACAGTATATCTGCACTGTGATTGGACACTCTGACCGTGGCTGACTCGTGTTATGCTTCGTAGAAGTTAAAGTCACTTGGTAAACATTGTGGTCATGGTCATTGGACACTGTGCCCGTGGCTGACTCGTGTGGCATGTGCCACTCACCATAACCACAAAATATACCAAGTGATTTGAACTTCTACGAATCGTAACACAAGTCAACCACGGTCAGAATGCCCAATCACAGTGCACATATAACATGCATGACCTTGCAGGTATAAACAAGGTAAAAATCCGGTGGCTTGGCACGGCTTTTGTGCGCAATGCCTTGACAAAGTTGGCATGTTCCACTGACCATGACCACAAAGTTTACCAAGTGACTTTAACTTCTACAAATCGTAACACGAGTCAGCCACAGTCAAAGTTTCCAATCACAGTTCAGATGTACTAGGAATGACTTTGCACGTATGAACACGGTAAAAAACCGGTGGCTTGGCACAGATATTGTGCGCAATGCCTTGACAAAGTTGGCATGTTCCACTGACCATGACCACAAAGTTTGCCAAGTACCTTAAACGGCTATGACTCCTAAGATGAGTCAGCCATGGTCAGAGTGTCCAACCACAGTGCAGATATACTGGGTACGACCTTGCACATATAAGCTAGAATACTGTTGGCTCGGTGTGGCTATTGTGCGCAGTGTGTTGACAAAGTTGGCATGCGCCACTGACCATGACCACAAATGTATCCGAGTGAGTTTTACTTCTATTGATCATGACACGAGTCAGCCACGGTCAGAGTTTCCAGGTACAAACAAGGTAGAATACTGGTGGCTTGGTATAGCTATTGTACGCAATGCCTTGACAAAGTTGGCATGTGCCACTGACCATGACCACAAAGTTTACCAAGAGACTTTAACTTCTACGAATCATTACACAAGTCAGCCATGGTCAGAGTACCCAATTACAGTGCACATCTAATATGAATGACATTGCAGGTATAAACAGGGTAAAAAACCGGTTTCTTGGTACGACTATTGTGCGCAATGCCTAGACAAAGTTGGCATGTGCCACAGACCATGACCACAAAGTTTACCAAGTGACTTTAACTTCTATGAATTGTAACACGAGTCAGCCACAGTCAGGGTTCCCAATCAAAGTTCAGATGTACTAGGCATGCCCTTGCAGTTATAAACAAGGCAAACAACCGGTGGCTTGGCACAGCTATTGTGCGCTGGGCCTTGACAAAGTTGGCATGTGCCACTGACCACGACCACAAATGTATCCAAGTGACTTTTACTTCTATTGATCATAACACGAGTCAGCCATGGTCAGAGTGTCCAATCACAGTGCAGATGTAGTACGCATGATCTTGCAGGTGCAAACAAGGTAGAATACTGAAGGCTCGGCGTGGCTATTGTGCGCAATGCCTTGACAAAGTTGGCATGTGCCACTGCCCATGACCACAAAGTTTACCAAGTGACTTTAACTTCTACAAATCGTAACACGAGTCAGCTACAGTCAAAGTACCCAATCACAGTTCAGATGTACTAGGCATGACCTTGCAGGTATAAACAAGGTAAAAACCCGATGGCGTGGCACGGCAATTGTGCGCAATGCCTTGACAAATTTGGCATGTGCCACTGACCATGACCACAAATTATACCAAGTACCTTAAACGGATATGACTCATAACACGAGTCAGCCACGGTCAGAGTGTCTAATCACAGTTCAGATGTACCAGGCATGATCTTGCGGGTACAAACAAGGCAGAATACTGGTGGCTCGGTGTGGCTATCGTGTGCAATGCCTTGACAAAGTTGGCATGTGCCACTGACCATGACCACAAATGTGTCCAAGTGACTTTTACTTCCATTGATCATAACATGAATCAGCCATGGTCAGAACGTCCAATCAAAGTGCAGATATACTAGGCATGATCTTGCAGGTACAAACAAGGTGGAATAATGGTGTCTCGGTGTGGCTATTGTGTGCAATGACTTGACAAAGTTGGCATGTGCCACTGACCAGGACGACAAAGTTTACCAAGTGACCTTAACTTCTTCGAATCGTAACACGAGTCAGCCATGGTCAGAGTGCCCAATCGCAGTGCACATCTAATATGCATGACCTTGCAGGCATACACAAGGTAAAAAACCGGTGGCTTGGCACAGCTATTGTGCGCAATTCCTTGACAAAGTTGGCATGTGCCACTGACCATGACCACAAAGATTACCAAGTGACTTTAACGTCTACGAATCGTAACACGAGTCAGCCACATTCAGAGTGCCGAATCACAGTTCACATCTAATATGCATGACCTTGCCGGTATAAGGAAGGTAGAAAACTGGTGGCTTTGCACGGTTATTGTGCGCAATGCCTTGACAAAGTTGGCATGTGTCACTGACCATGACCACACTGTTTACCAAGTACCTGAAACGGCTATGAATCATAACACGCATCACCTACGGTCAGAGTGTCCAATCACAGTGCAGATGTACTAGGCATGATCTTGAAGGTGTAAGCAAGGCAGAATACTGGTGGCTCGGTGTGGCTATTGTGCGCAATGCCTTGAAAAAGTTGGCATGTGCCACTGACCATGATCACCAAGTTTACCAAGTGACTTTAACTTCTACGAATCGTAAGACAAGTCAGCCATGGTCATAGTTCCCAATCATTGTACACGTCTAATATGCATGACCTTGCTGGTAAAAAAAGGTAAAAAACCGGTGGCTTGGCACGGCTATTGTGCGCAATGCCTTGACAAAGTTGGCATGTGCCACTGACCATGACCACAGAGTCTACCAAGTACATTCAACGGCTATGAATTATAACACGAGTCAGCCACGGTCAGAGTGTCCAGTCACAGTGCAGATATACTGGGCATGACCTTATATGCATAAACAAGGTATAATACTGATGGCTCGGTGTAGCTATTGTGCGCAATGCCTTGACAAACTGGCATGTGCCACTGACCATGACCACAAAGTTTACCAAGTGACTTAAACTTCTACGAATCGTAACACAAGTCAGCCACGGTCAGAGTGCCCAATCATAGTGCATATCTAATATGCATGACCTTGCAGGTATACACAAGGTATAAAACCGGTGCCTTGGCATGGATCTTGTGTACAATGCCTTGACAAAGTTGGCATGTGCCACTGACCATGACCACAAAGTTTACCGAGTGACTTTAACTTCTAAGAATCGTAACACGAGTCAGCCACATTCAGAGTGCCCAATCATAGTGCACATATAATATGCATGACCTTGCTGGTGTGAAGAAGGTAAAAAACCGGTGGCTTGGCACGGCTATTGTGCGCATTTCCTTGACAAAGTTGGCATGTGCCACTGACCATGACCACACTGTTTACCAAGTACCTTAAACGGCTATGAATTATAACACGCGTCACCCACGGTCAGAGTGTCCAATCATAGTGCAGATGTACTAGGCATGATCTTGAAGGTGCAAACAAGGTAGAATACTGGTGGCTCGATGTGGCTATTATGCGCAATGCCTTGACAAAGTTGGCATGTGCCACTTACCATGATTACAAAGTTTACCAAGGGACTTTTGTCAGAAGACTGTAGTGAGAGTGGACGGCAGGAGCAGAAGCAGGCAGAAGCATTGAATCATAGAGGAGTGAGCCAGCAGAATGATGAAGGCGGCAAGACGAGAACAGTCCTCAGAAGTTAGTCACAAGGCCTCGACAGGGGTGAGACACAGAGCTCCAAGGTAGACATAGGGCAGTGAGAGAGCACGAGAGCGAAGCGGGTGATGCACCAAATGTGAGCGAAAGGACGTGAGTGACAAAGCGAAGTGATAAATGGTAGGCGAAGTGAGCGGAGACACGAAGCGAGCAGAGCGAGAACACGGCGGCGATACCACGGAACCAAACGGGAACATGATGTGCATAACTGTTCTGGTTATACAAGGAGGGAATGAACATCCTCCTTATAAGAGACAGAAGAAGACAACAGGGAAACGAGTCAGTCACAGTCAGAGTGTCCAATAACAATGCAGATGTTTTAGGCATGATCTTACAGGTGCAAACAAGGTGGAATACTGGTGGCTCGGTGTTGCTATTGTGCGTAATGCCTTGACAAAGTCTGCATGTGCCACTGATCATGACCACAATGTTTACAAAGTGACTTTAACGTCTACGGATCATAACACAAGTCAGCCACGGTCGGAGTGTCCAATCACAGCGCACATCCAATATGAATGACCTTGCAGGTAAACACAAGGTAAAAAACCGGTGGCTTGGCACGGCTATTGTGCGCAATGCCTTGTGCCACCGACCATGACAACAAAGTTTTCCAAGTACATTAAACAGCTATAAATCATAACACGACTCAGCCACGGTCAGAGTGTCCAATCACAGTGCAGATATAATGGGCATGATCTTGCAGGTACAAACAAGGTAGAATACTAGTGGCTCGGTGTGGGTATTTTGCGCAATGCCTTTACAAACTTGGCATGTACCACTGACCATGACCACAAATGTATCCAAGTGACTTTTACTTCTTCATAACACGAGTCAGCCACGGTCAGGGTATCAAATCACAGTGCAGATGTACTAGGCATGATCGTGCAGGTACAAAAAAGGTAGAATACTGGTGGCTCAGATTGGCTATTGTGCACAATGCCTTGACAAAGATGGCATGTACCACTGACCTTGACCACAAATGTATCCAAGTGACTTTTACTTCTATTGATCATAACACGAGTCAGCCGCGGTCAGAGTGTCCAATCTCAGTGCAGATGTACTAGGCATGAGCTTGCAGGTTAAAAAAGGTAGAATACTGGTGGCTCGGTATGGCTATTGTGCACAATGCCTTGACAAAGTTGGCATGTGCCACTGACCATGACTACAAAGTTTACCAAGTGACTTTAACCTCTACGAACCGTAACACGAGTCAGCCACAATCAGAGTGCCCAATCACAGTGTACATCTAATATGCATGACCTTACTGTCATAAACAAGGTAAAAAACCGGTGGTTTGGCACAGCTATTGTGCACAATGCCTTGACAAAGTTGGCATGTGCCACTGCTATGACCACAAAGTTTACCAAGCACATTAAACAGCTATGAATCATAACACAAGTCAGCCACGGTCAAAGTGTCCAATTTCAGTGTAGATATACTGGGCATGACCTCACAGGTACAAACAAGGTAGAATACTGGTGGCTCGGTGTGGCTATTGTGTGTAATGCCTTGACAAAGTTGGCATGTGCTACTGACCATGACCACAAATATATCCAAGTGACTTTTACTTCTATTGGTCATAACACGAGTCAGCCATGGTCAAAGTGTCCTATCACAGTGAATATGTACTAGGCATGATCTTGCAGGTGCAAACAAGGTAGAATACTGGTGGCTCAGTGTGGCTATTGTGCGCACTGCCTTGACAAAGTTGGCAGTGCCACTGACCATGACCACAACGTTTACCAAGTGACTTTAACTTCTACAAATCATAACAAGATTCAGCAACGGTCAGAGTGCCCAATCACAGTGCACATCTAATATGCATGACCTTGCAGGTATAAACAAGTTAAAACCCATTGGCTTGGCACGGCTATTGTGCACAATGCCTTGAAAAAATTGGCATGTGCCACAGACCATGACCACAAAGTTTACCAAGTACCTTTAACAGCTATGAATCATAACACGAGTCCGCCACGGTTAAAGTGTCCAATCATAGTGCAGATATACTGGGCATGACCTTACAGGTACAATCAAGGTAAAATACCGGTGGCTTGGTGTGGCTATTGTGCGCAATGCCTTGAGAAAGTTGGCATGTGCCACTGACCATGACCACAAATGTATCCAAGTGACTTTTACTTCTATTTATCATAACACGAGTCAGCCACTGTCAGAGTGTCCAATCACGGTGCAGATGTACTAGGCATTATCTTGCACGTACAAACGAGGTAGAATACTAGTGGCTCGTCGTGGCTATTTTGCGCAATGCCTTTACAAAGTTGGCATGTGCCACTGACCATGACCACAAATGTATCCAAGTGACTTTTACTTCTATTCATCATAACACGAGTCAGCCACGGTCAGAGTGTCCAATCACAGTGCAGATGTACTAGGCATGAGCTTACAGGTACAAACAAGGTAGAACATTGGTGGCTCCATGTGGCTATTGTGCGCAATGCCTTGACAAAGTTGGCATGTGCCACTGACCATGACCACAAATTTATCCAAGTGACTTTTACTTCTATTGATCATGACACCAGTCAGCCACTGTCAGAGTGTCCAATCACAATGCAGATATGGTGAGCATGATATTGCACGTGCAAATAAGGTAGAATTCTGGTGGCTCGGCGTGGCTATTGTGCGCAATGCTTTGACAAAGTTGGCATGTGCCACTGACCATGACCACAAAGTTTACCAAGTGACTTTAACTTCTATGAATCGTAACACAAGTCAGCCACAATCAGAGTGCGCAATCACGGTTCAAATGTACTAGGCATGACCTTGCAGGTATAAACAGGGTAAAAAAACTGGTGGCTTGGCACGGCTATTGTGCGCAATGCCTTGACAAAGTTGGCATGTGCCACTGACCATGACCACAAAGTTTACCAAGTACCTTAAATGGGTATGAATCATAACACGAGTCAGCCACGGTCAGAGTGTCCAATCATAGTGAAGATGTACTACGCATGTTCTTGAAGGTTCAAACAAGATAGAATACTGGTGGCTCGCTATGGCTATTGTGCGCAATGCCTTGACAGTGTTGGTATGTGCTACTGACCATAACCACAAAGTTTACCAAGTGATTTGAACTTCTACAAATTGTAACACAAGTCAACCACGGTCAGAATGCCCAATCACAGTGCACATCTGATATGCATGACCTTGCAGGTATAAACAAGGTAAAAAACCGGTGGCTTGGCACGGCTTTTGTGCGCAATGCCTTGACAAAGTTGGCATGTGCCACTGACCATGACCACAATGTTTACCAAGTGACTTTAACGTCTACAAATCGTAATACGAGTCAGCCACAGTCATAGTGCCCAATCACAGTTCAGATGTACTAGGCATGACGTTGCAGGTATAAACAAGGTAAAAACCCGGTGGCTTGGTACAGACATTGTGCGCAATGCCTTGACGAAGTTGGCATGTGCCACTGACCATGACCACAAAGTTTACCAAGTACCGTAAACGGCTATGACTCATAACATGAGTCAGCCACGGTCAGAGTGTCCAATCACAGTGCAGATATGCTGGGTATGACCTTGCACATATAAGCTAGAATACTGTTGGCTCGGTGTGGCTATTGTGCGCAATGCGTTGACAAAGCTGGCATGCGCCACTGACCATGACCACAAATGTATCCGAGTGAGTTTTACTTCTATTGATCATTATACGAGTCAGCCACGGTCAGAGTGTCCAATCACAGTGCAGATGTACAAGGCATGATCTTGCAGGTACAAACAAGGTAGAATACTGGTGGCCCGGTATAGCTATTGTACGCAATGCCTAGACAAAGTTGGTATGTGCCACTGTGCCAGAGTTATTCCTCTAAACCTGGCAGGACTCTCACTAGCTGCAAGAGAAATTCTCAATAATGGTTCAACTCTAGCTTGAACCACCTCGGTCGACACTAGCCGTTGTCGATGTACTAACCGTTGTGGCCACCTTAGCTGGCAAGAGCTATTGGACCGAGTGATGCCCTAATAAGTGGACACCCCGCAAGCGCGTCCGGCTAACGCACAAGAAGCTGTTGGTCATTTTGTCTTGTTCTGTGTATATACGGAGGATGTTCATTCCCTCCAGTTCAACCAGAACAGTTCTGCACATCCTGTTCCTCTTTGGTTCCGCGGCTTTGCCGCCGTGTCTTCGATCTACTCGCCCCTCGCATTCGCCACCTCTCAACGCTTTGCTCCATCACTCTCATTCCTTCCCTCAGCCCTCTCACTCTGCCAACCATCACTCACCTCGTAAGCTCTCTCTCTCTCTTGTGTCAACCCGTCTACCGCCGCTACCTCATGTCCTAGCCGCTACCAACTCCCGTGACTAACTCTGCGGACCGCTCTTGCTTACGTCACTCTGTTGACGTACTCCTGAACGTTCCACTGCTTCTGCCTGCTTCTGCTACCGCTGTTCTCGTATCTATATTCTTCTGACATGGTATCAGAGCTTTCGGTAACAGCACTTGGAGATCCGTGACCGCGTCATCGCTCTGCCGCTGTCCCCGCTCCATCGCTTCTGCTCACATTCTCCTGCTGCCGCTACCGCCGTCTCGCGCCTTTGCTTCATCCTCAGCTGACATCTGCAGTTCTGCCTGACGAGCTCTCCACGCTGAAGAAATGCCTCGTCGTCCTAAGAAGGCCCTGCGCCCATCTCCGCGCCCGTGGCTAACAATCGGTGACGTGTCGCCTACATCAGGTGCAAGTGACTTTCAAAGCCGCCGACTGCCGTCAACTACCAAGAAGCGTCCTGCCGCCTCCCATCCGCTGTCACCACATCGCATCTACCCCCGCTCACACCTCCTCCCTTTCACCCAGCCTCAACAGCTTCATCTGCTCTTCCGTCGCCGCCATCTTCATCCTGCGCGTATTCGTCGTCTCGAGCCGCCTTCTTGCATTGCCTTCTCGCCTCGACAGCAGCTGCAGCCAAACCTGCCGGTGCCAGGATATCGGATACCACCAGTCTTCCTGCTCCCATTTCCGAGCCAACTGGGAACAAGCCGTCACTCTCCTGGCATCAGTAGCCCAATGTCCCTGCCCGCTGCCTGACTTCTCCCACTGCAACCAATCTTTCGGCTGACATGATATCGGACACCACCAGTCTTCCTGCTCCCACTTCCGAGCCAACTGGGGAACAAGCCGTCACTCTCCTGAACGACGAAAAGAAGCAGTTGTGTCGCTCTGCCTTTCTACTTCATCACCTTCACCTGCCGCACCGCGTCTTATCTCCTCCGCTGGCGTTGCTCCCTGTCTCCCACCTTCTCCATCATCATGTGCCTCCAGCCTTCACTTCTCGCATTATCCTCATCTGCCTCCTCCTCCTCGCTTCAGTATCCTCAGCTTCATCAGCCGCTTGCCTCTGCCTCATCTTCATCTCTTTGTCTTCAGCATCATCCACACCGCCTCTGCATCGCCTCCTCCTCATCAGCATCCTCCGTGCCACCATCCATCTTCAGCATCAGCATCATCAGCATCATCTCCTCGCGCACGTGGTTCCGCCCCTGCGCCCACTCATCAATCAATCTTTTGCTTCCGCAAATCGCTTTCATCTCGGCACGAGGATCCGCCCGGCTGCATCGCCTTTTCTGCGACGGCCTGCGCCCACGCCAAACCTGTCAGAAGATTGCAGGTGCTGCCGCAGAGTGGACACGGTCGGATAGACGAGCGTTTCAAGGTGGGCAGGAGCACGAGCACAAGCGGAGTGGAAACAGCGATAGAACGATGATTGGAAGCGGAGGATGAATAGGAATGACAAGGAAAGGCCTGGGCGCAACACCAAAGGTGTGAGCGCTGAGATCTTTGCAGGATGGATGTGGACGTAGCACCTTGGGAGCAGAATGGAAGCTTCCTTGAAGGTGCGGGCGTTACTGACGTGTGAGTGACGTTTAGCTGAAGTGAGAGGGCGCAGTGCAAGAGCACGGGCGCTGAGCTGAGAATAGAGGGCAGTGGAGACTCGAGGCGGCCCAAAGGGCGAGCGTGAAGGGAATCCAATGGATTGATTATAGAATGTCGGGTAAGCAATACAAATAGGAAAGATCTAGCCTAGCGCGTTTCGTCGAGCGGGCATAGAGACAGCGGCTCGGGCAAGTGCAAGATAAGGGAGCGCCTCGAGACCACGATTCGGCTTTGCTAGCCGTACGCATAGGGGAGTGGTGAGTGCAGACACGATCTTCGCAGGTGCGTTTTGCCTGGACCGTTGTGGTATGCGGCCGTTGGTTGGTCTTGGCGAGGCTCGCACAGCTTGTCGGTCGTAGGACCGTTTGAGTGTTGATCTTGTGACTCCGGAGATGAGCATGCCTCGGCACTCTTTTTTTTCTAAGTGGCTGCACCCCTTGAAGCGATCTCCAAGATAATATCTGAGACACCCCTTAGATTGGGAAAGGGGTGCAAGCCTTGAATGGTAGGCCTGTGAGTCCTTCTTCTGTGGGAGTGCAGCACAGAGAGAGCTTGGGAGGTTTTGGAGGCGGTGGATGCCTTAGCACCAGGTTGTAGAGAGAAGAGAGAAAACCTGGGCGATGCAGCAGCTTTTGAGCAGTGGTAGAGGGGTCTTCAATGAGGGGAGAGGAGCAGTTCGTCAATAGTGTGGAGGAGAATTCAGTTGAGTTGCAGTGGGGAAATGTGGGTTTGCAGTAAGAGGCTGACTGATTTCGATCACGTGTCCATACAGTTCTCGGACTTGGGCCGTACTTGGATCTGCGCAAGTTATGGGTAGTGACAACTCTGCGCAGGCAGGCAGTCCATATCTGTGAGGTCATGTGATGCATCTTCATGAAGTAGTCGACTTCTCGCAGTAGGCGATTGATGAGGAGTTTGCCGTGGGCGGGGGCTGAGGTTAGCAGTGTTCCGTGAGTTGTGTAGTACCTTGTGAGAAAGGTGTGAAAAGGTGCGTGAGAGGTGTTGGAGATATGAGGCGAGGTGGTCGGTCAAAGTGTTTGGTCTGTTGATTAAGCCAATCCCTGAGTGCAGGGACAGCCCCAGTCAGTGTGCGAAGGGAGAGAATAGTGCAGTGCTATGAGTATTGATCATGAATGAAGAGGAAGTGACTGTGACGGATATTGGAGTATGAGGTCGGAGGCTGGATGAGGGCGATGTGTAGGGAGTCAAAGCTGCATAGAGAGGAGTGAGAAGAGAGAGGAGGAGAGGAGGACGCGGTGTACATCTCAAAGCCATACTCCTCAGATCCAATCTGCGTCACAGGCTCAACTACTCCTAACATGACAGCATTGTTAGGAGCAGGGTTCACAGCAGCAGGAATAGCAGGCGAGGATGGAGTTTCGATGTTGTTGGCTGGGGTTGAACGCCAGTTTGAGCTTCCCATCCGGTTGTAGTAGCGCTGACGACGCTCTTCAGCCCAGTTGGGTTGTTCACCATAGGACTTGCCGGGATTCTGATCCAGCCATTTGTCAGTAGAGCGATGATCACAGACCTGAGGTGGGTGGTTGCGGCGGCCACACTTGGTTGCTTTGAAAGGACCGTGGCGGATGATGTAGGAGCAGGCGGGAAAATGGTTGAACATGCGATTGTCAGTGGTGGCGGCCATGGTTTCGAATGAGTTGGTAGCGATAGTAGTCTCGCGTGCTTGCTTGGCGACGTAATCCTGCTCTGCTGCCATGAGCAGAATGGAAGCTTCCTTGAAGGTGCGGGCGTTGCTGACGTGTGAGTGAGGTTTAGCTGAAGTGAGAGGGCGCAGTGCAAGAGCACGGGCGCTGAGCTGAGAATGGAGGGCAGGAGAGACTGGAGGCGGCCCAACGGGCGAGCCTGAAGGGAATCCAATGGATTGATTATAGAATGTCGAGTAAGCAATACAAATAGGAAAGATCTAGCCTAGCGCGCTTCATCGAGCGGGCATAGAGACAGCGGCTCGGGCAAGTGCAAGATTAGGGAGCGCCTCGAGACCACGATTCGGCTTTGCTAGCCGTACGCATAGGGGAGTGGTGAGTGCAGACACGATCTTCGCAGGTGCGTTTTGCCTGGGCCGTTGTGGTATGCGGCCGTTGGTTGGTCTTGGCGAGGCTCGCACAGCTTGTCGGTCGTAAGACTGTTTGATTGTTGATCTTGTGACTTCGGAGATGAGCCTGCCTCGACACTCTTTATTTTGTCAGTGGCTGCACCCCTTGAAGCGATCTTCGAGATGATATCTGACAAAACATTCCTTCGGCGCACGTGGTTTTGCCCCTGCGCCCACTCATCAAGTTGCCTTCTCCACTTCCGCAAATCGCTCTCAGCTGGGCACAAGGGTCCGCCCGGCCGCATCGCCTTTCCTGCGACGGTCTACGCCCACGCCGAAACTTCCTCAGCGCACGCGGTTCGCCCCTGCGCCCACTCATCAATCAATCACTTCCTCCGCTTCCGCAATCGTTTCAGCTCGGCACAAGGATCCGCCCGGTGGCATCGCCCTTTTCCCGCGACGACCTGCGCCCACGTCGAAAACTTCCCTCAGCGCACGCGGTTCGCCCCTGCGCTCACTCCATCATCATCAGCCTCCGCTTCAGCAATCGCTTGGCACAAGGATTCTTCCAGTCACATCGGGAATCTCACAACGACCTGTGCCCAAGTGAAATCACTCTCAGCGCACAACAACACCAACTGCAATAACTCACAGTTCACCATCCACCTGACTCCCTACAGACCTCCCTTGTGACGTCTTGAGTTTACCTCCTTCTGCATCTCGCGGCCCACGAACCAACACATTCAGCACTAGCATTCC
>SZWC01001703.1:4893-16973 GCA_023375785.1 Penium margaritaceum | reverse complement strand
ATCATAACACGAGTTAGCCATGGTCAGAGTGTCCAATCACAGTGCAGATATACTAGGCATGATCTTGCAGGTGCAAACAAGGTGGGATACTGGTGGTTCCGTGTGGCTATTGTGCGCAACGCCTTGACAAAGTTGGCATGTGACACTGACCATGACCACAAATGTATCCAAATGACTTTTAGTTCTACAAACCGTAACACGAGTCAGCCACGGTCAGAGTGCCCAATCACAGTGCACATCTAATATGCGTGACCTTGGAGGTATAGACAGGGTAAAAACTGGTGTCGTGGCACGGCTATTCTGCGCAATGCCTTGACAAACTTGGCATGTGCCACTGACCATGACCACAAAGTTTACCAAGTACCTTAAACGGCTATGAATCATAAAACGAGTCAGCCACAGTCAGAGTGTCCAGTCACAGTGTAGATATAATGGGCATGACGTTGCAGGTGTAAACAAGGTAGAATAATGGAAGCTCGGTGTGGCTATTGTGCACAATGCATTGACAAAGTTGGCATGTGACACTGACCATGACCACAAATGTATCCAAGTGACTTTTACTCCTATTGATCATCACACAAGTCAGCCACGGCCAGAGTGTCCAATCACAGTGTAGATGTACTAGGCATGATCTTGCAAGTTCAAACAAGGTAAAATACTGGTGGTTCGGTGTGGCTATTGTGCGCAATGCCTTGACAAAGTTGGCATGTGCCACTGACCATGACCATAAATGTATCCAAGTGACTTTTACTTCTATTGATCATAACACGAGTCAGCCACGGTCAGAGTGTCCAATCACAGTGCAGATTTACTGGGCATGACCTTGCAGGTAGAAACAAGGTAGAATACTGGTGGCTCGGCGTGGCTATTGTGCGCAATGCTTTGACAAAGTTGGCATGTGCCACTGACCATGACCATAAATGTATCCAAGTGACTTTTACTTCTATTGATCATAACACGAGTCAGCCACGGTCAGAGTGTCCAATCACAGTGCAGATTTACTGGGCATGACCTTGCAGGTAGAAACAAGGTAGAATACTGGTGGCTCGGCGTGGCTATTGTGCGCAATGCTTTGACAAAGTTGGCATGTGCCACTGACCATGACCATAAATGTATCCAAGTGACTTTTACTTCTATTGATCATAACACGAGTCAGCCACGGTCAGAGTGTCCAATCACAGTGCAGATTTACTGGGCATGACCTTGCAGGTAGAAACAAGGTAGAATACTGGTGGCTCGGTGTGGCTATTGTGTGCAATGCCTTGACAAAGTTGGCATGTGCCACTGACCATGACCACAAATGTATCCAAGTGACCTTTTCTTCTATTGATCATAACACGAGTCAGCCACGGTCAGAGTGTCCAATCACAGTGCAGATTTACTGGGCATGACCTTGCAGGTAGAAACAAGGTAGAATACTGGTGGCTCGGCGTGGCTATTGTGCGCAATGCCTTGGAAAAGATGGCATGTGCCACTGACCATGACCATACATGTATCCAAATGACTTTTACTTCTATTGATCATAACACAAGTCAGCCACGGTTAGAGTGTCCTATCACAGTGCAGATATACTCGGCATGACCATGCAGGTATAAACAAGGTATAATTATAGTGGCTCTGTGTGGCTATTGTGCGCAATGCCTTGACAAAGCTGGCATGTGCCACTGACCATGACCACAAAGTTTACAAAGTACCTTAAACGGCTATGAATCATAACACGAGTTAGCCATGGTCAGAGTGTTCAGTCAGAGTGCAGATATACTTGGCATGACCTTGCAAGTATAAACAAGGTAGAACACTGGTGGCTCGGTGTGGCTATTGTGCGCAATGCCTTGACAAAGCTGGCATGTGCCACTGACCATGACCACAAATGTATCCAAGTGACTTTTACTTCTATTGATCATCACACAAGTCAGCCACGGCCAGAGTGTCCAATCACAGTGTAGATGTACTAGGCATGATCTTGCAAGTTCAAACAAGGTAAAATACTGGTGGCTCGGTGTGGCTATTGTGCGCAATGCCTTGACAAAGCTGGCATGTGCCACTGACCATGACCACAAATGTATCCAAGTGACTTTTACTTCTATTGATCATCACACAAGTCAGCCACGGCCAGAGTGTCCAATCACAGTGTAGATGTACTAGGCATGATCTTGCAAGTTCAAACAAGGTAAAATACTGGTGGCTCGGTGTGGCTATTGTGCGCAATGCCTTGACAAAGCTGGCATGTGCCACTGACCATGACCACAAATGTATCCAAGTGACTTTTACTTCTATTGATCATCACACAAGTCAGCCACGGCCAGAGTGTCCAATCACAGTGTAGATGTACTAGGCATGATCTTGCAAGTTCAAACAAGGTAAAATACTGGTGGCTCGGTGTGGCTATTGTGCGCAATGCCTTGACAAAGCTGGCATGTGCCACTGACCATGACCACAAATGTATCCAAGTGACTTTTACTCCTATTGATCATCACACAAGTCAGCCACGGCCAGAGTGTCCAATCACAGTGTAGATGTACTAGGCATGATCTTGCAAGTTCAAACAAGGTAAAATACTGGTGGTTCGGTGTGGCTATTGTGCGCAATACCTTAACAAAGTTGGCATGTGCAACTGACCACGACCACAACGTTTACAAAGTGACTTTAAGTTCTACCAATCATAACACAAGTCAGCCACGATCAGAGTGCCTAATCACAGTGCACATCTAATATGCACGACCTTGGAGGTATAAACAGGATAAAAACTGGTGTCGTGGCAAGGCTATTGTGCGCAATGCCTTGACAAAGTTAGCATGTGCCACTGACCATGACGACAAAGTTTACCAAGTACCTTAAACAGCTACGCATCATAAGACGAGTCAGCCACGGTCAGAGTGTCCAATCACAGTGCAGATGAACTGGATGTGACCTTACAGGTATACACAAGGTAGAATACTGGTGGCTTGGTGTGGCTATTGTGCGCAATGCCTTGACAAAGCTGGCATGTGCCACTGACCATGACCACAAATGTTTCCAAGTGCCTTTCACTTCCATTGATCATAACACGAGTCAGCCACGGTCAGGGTGTCCAATCACAGTGCAGATGTACTAGGCATGATCTTACAGGTTCAAACAAGGCAGAATACCGGTGTCTCAGTATGGCTTTTGTGCGCAATGCTTTGACAAAGTTGGCAGGTGCTACTGACTATGTCCATAAAGTTTACCAAGTGACTTCAACTTCTACGAATGGTAACACGAGTCAGCCACGGTCAGAGTGCCCAATCACAGCGCACATCTAATATGCATGACCTTGCAGGTATGAACAAGGTAAAAAACCGGTGTCTTGGAAAGGCTATTGTGGGCAATGCCTTGACAAATTTGGCAAGTGCCACTGACCATGACCAATAAGTTTACCAAGTACATTAAAAGGCTATGAATCATAACACGAGTCAGCCACGGTCAGATTGTCCAATCACAGTGCATATATACTGGGCAGGACCTTACAAGTATAAACAAGGTAGCATACTGGTGGCTCAGTGTCAATATTGTGCGCAATTCCTTGAAAAAGATGGCATGTGCCACTGACCATGACCATAAATGTATCCAAGTGACTTTTACTTCTNAAAGTTGGCATGTGCCACTGACCATGACCACAAAGTTTACCAAGTACCTGAAACGTCTACGAATCGTAGCATGAGTCAGCCACGGTCAGAGTGCCCAATCACAGCGCACATCTATTATGCATGACCTTGCAGATATAAATAAGGTAAAGAACCGATGGCTTGGCACAGCTATTGTGCGCAACGTCTTGACAAAGTTGGCATGTGCCATTGACCATGACCACCAAGTTTACCAAGTACCTGAAACGGCTATGAATCATAACACGAGTCAGCCACGGTCAGATTGTCCAATCACAGGGCATATATACTAGGAAGGACCTTACAAGTATAAACAAGGTAGCATACTGGTGGCTTAGTGTCAATATTGTACGCAATTCCTTTAAAAAGATGGCATGTGCCACTGACCATGACCATAAATGTATCCAAGTGACTTTTACTTCTATTGATCATAACACGAGTCAGCCACGGTCAGAGTGTCCAATAAAAGTGTACATATAGTGGGCATGACCTTGCAGGTATAAACAAGGTAGAAGTCTGGTGGCTCTGTGTAACTATTGTGCGCAATGCCTTGAAAAAGTTGGCATGTGCCACTGACCATGACCACAACGTTTACCAAGTGACTTAAACTTCTACGAACTGTAACACGAGTCAGCCACGGTCAGAGTACCCAATCACAGTGCACATCTTATATTCATGACCTTGCAGGTATAAACAGGGTAAAAAACCCTGGGCATGCCACGGCTATTGTGCGCAATGCGTTGACAAAGTTTGCATGTCCCACTGACCATGACCACAAAGTTTCCCAAGTACCTTAAACAGCTACGAATCATAACACGAGTCAGCCACGGTCAGAGTGTCCAATCACAGTGCATATAAACTAGACGTGATCTTACAGGTATGAAAAAGGTAGAATACTGGTGGCTTGGTGTGGCTATTGTGCGCAATGCCTTGAAAAAGTTGGCATGTGCCACTGACCATGACCACAAATGTACACAAGTGACTTTTACTTCCATTGATCATAACACGAGTCACCCGCGGCCAGGATGTCCAATCACAGTGCAGATGAACCAGGCATGATCTTGCAAGTTCAAACAAGGAAGAATACCGGTGGCTCGGCGTGGCTATTGTGCGCAATGCTTTGACAAAGTTGGCATGTGCCACTGACCATGACCACAAAGTTTACCAAGCGACTTTAACTTCTACGAATCGTAACACAAGTCAGCCACGTTCACAGTGCCCAGTCACAGCGCACATGTAATATGCATGACCTTGCAGGTATGAACAAGGTAAAAAACCGGTGGCTTGGAAAGGCTATTGTGCGCAATGCCTTGACAAAGTTGGCAAGTGCCAATAACCATGACCAATAAGTTTACCAAGTACATTAAAAGGCTATGAACCATAACACGAGACAGCCATGGTCAGAGTGTCCAATCACAGTGCAGATATCCTGGGCATGACCTTACAGGTATAAACAAGGTAGAATACTGGTGGCTCTGTGTGGCTATTGTGCGCAATGCTTTGACAAAGGTGGCATGTGCCACTGACCATGACCACAATGTTTACCAAGTTCCTTAAACATCTACGAATCGAAACACGAGTCAGCCACAGTCAGAAGGCCCAATCACAGCGCACATCTATTACGGTAAAAAGCCGATGACATGGCACAGCTATTGTGCGCAATGCCTTGACAAAGTTGGCATGTGCCACTGACCATGACCACAAAGTTTATCAAGCGACTTTAACTTCTACGAATCGTAACACGAGTCAGCCACGATCAGAGTGCTCAATCACAGCGCACACCTGATATGCATGACCTTGCAGGTATGAACAAGGTAAAAAACCGGTGGCTTGGAAAGGCTATTGTGCGCAATGCCTTGAAAAAGTTGGCAAGTGGCACTGACCATGACCAATAAGTTTACCAAGTACATTAAAAGGCTATGAACCATAACACGAGTCAGCCACGGTCAGAGTGTCCAATCACAGTGCAGATATACTGGGCATGACCTTACAGGTATAAACAAGGTAGAATACTGGTGGCTCGGTGTGGCTATTGTGCGCAATGCCTTGACAACGTTGGCATGTGCCATTGACAATGACCACAAAGTTTACCAAGTACCTGAAACGTCTACGAATCGTAACATGAGTCAGCCATGGTCAGAGTGCCCAATCACAGCGCACATCTATTATGCAAGACCTTGGATGTATAAATAAGGTAAAAACACGATGGCTTCGCACAGCTATTGTGCGCGATGCCTTGACAAAGTTGGCATGTGCCACTGACCATGACCACAAAGTTTACCAAGTACCTTAAACGTCTACAAATCGAAATCCGAGTCAGCCACATTCAGAATGCCCAATCACAGTGCACATCTATTAAGGTAAAAAGCCGATGACTTGGCACAGCTATTGTGCGCAATGCCTTGACAAAGGTGGCATGTGCCACTGACCATGACCACAAAGTTTACCAAGTACCTTAAACGTCTACAAATCGAAATCCGAGTCAGCCACATTCAGAATGCCCAATCACAGTGCACATCTATTAAGGTAAAAAGCCGATGACTTGGCACAGCTATTGTGCGCAATGCCTTGACAAAGGTGGCATGTGCCACTGACCATGACCACAAAGTTTACCAAGTACCTTAAACGTCTACAAATCGAAATCCGAGTCAGCCACATTCAGAATGCCCAATCACAGTGCACATCTATTAAGGTAAAAAGCCGATGACTTGGCACAGCTATTGTGCGCAATGCCTTTACAAAGTTGGCATGTGCCACTGACCATGACCACCAAGTTTACCAAGTACCTTAAACGGCTATGAATCATAACACGAGTCAGCCACGTTCAGAGTGTCCAATCACAGTGCAGATATATTGGGCATGACCTTACAGGTATAAACAAGGTAGAATACTGATGGCTCGGCGTGGCTATTGTGCGTAATGCCTTGAAAACGATGGCATGTGCCAGTTACCATGACCATTCATGTATCCAAATGACTTTTACTTCAATTCATCATAACACGAGACAGCCACGGTCAGAGTGTCCAATCACAGTGCAGATATCCTGGGCATGACCTTACAGGTATAAACAAGGTAGAATACTGGTGGCTCTGTGTGGCTATTGTGCTCAATGCTTTGACAAAGTTGGCATGTGCCACTGACCATGACCAAAAAGTTTACCAAGTTCCTTAAACATCTACGAATCGAAACACGAGTCAGCCACAGTCAGAATGCCCAATCACAGCGCACATCTATTAAGGTAAAAAGCCGATGACATGGCACAGCTATTGTGCGCAATGCCTTGACAAAGTTGGCATGTGCCACTGACCATGACCACCAAGTTTACCAAGTACCTTAAACGGCTATGAATCATAACACGAGTCAGCCACAGTCAGAGTGTCCAGTCACAGTGTAGATCTGATGGGCATGACGTTGCAGGTGTAAACAAGGTAGAATAATGGAAGCTCGGTGTTGCTATTGTGCACAATGCCTTGACAAAGTTGGCATGTGCCACTGACCATGACCACAAATGTATCCAAGTGACTTTTACTTCTATTGATCATCACACAAGTCAGCCACGGCCAGAGTGTCCAATCACAGTGTAGATGTACTAGGCATGATCTTGCAAGTTCAAACAAGGTAAAATACTGGTGGCTCGGTGTGGCTATTGTGCGCAATGCCTTGACAAAGCTGGCATGTGCAACTGACCACGACCACAACGTTTACCAAGTGACCTTACGTTCTACCAATCATAACACAAGTCAGCCACGGTCAGAGTGCCCAATCACAGTGCACATCTAATATGCATGACCTTACACGTATAAACAGGGTAAAAACTGGTATCGTGGCACGGCTATTGTGCGCAATGCCTTGACAAAGTTGGCATGTGCCACTGACCATGACGACAGAGTTTACCAAGTACCTTAAACAGCTACGCATCATAACACGAGTCAGCCACGGTCAGAGTGTCCAATCAAAGTGCAGATAAACTGGATGTGACCTTACAGGTATAAACAAGGTAGAATACTGGTGGCTTGGTGTGGCTATTGTGCACAATGCCTTGACAAAGTTGGCATGTGCCACTGACCATGACCAGAAATGTATCCAAGTGCCTTTCACTTCCATTGATCATAACACGAGTCAGCCACGGTCAGGGTGTCCAATCACAGTGCAGATGTACTAGGCATGATCTTACAGGTTCAAACAAGGTAGAATACCGGTGGCTCGCTATGGCTTTTGTGCGCAATGCTCTGACAAAGTTGGCATGTGCCACTGACTATGTCCTTAAAGTTTACCAAGTGACTTCAACTACTACGAATGGCAACACGAGTCAGCCACGGTCAGAGTGCCCAATCACATTGCACATCTAATATGCATGACCTTGCAGGTATGAACAAGGCAAAAACCCGGTGGCTTGGAAAGGCTATTGTGCGCAATGCCTTGACAAAGTTGGCAAGTGCCACTGACCATGACCAATAAGTTTTCCAAGTACATCAAAAGGATATGAATCATAACACGCGTCAACCACGGTCAGATTATCCAATCACAGTGCAAATATACTGGGCATGACCTTACATGTAGAAACAAGGTAGAATACTGGTGGCTCGGTGTGGCTGTTGTGCGCAATGCCTTGACAAGGTTGGCATGTGCCACTGACCATGACCACAAAGTTTACCAAGTACCTGCAACGTCTATGAATCGTAGCATGAGTCAGCCACGGTCAGAGTGCCCAATCACAGCGCACATCTATTATGCATGACCTTGCACATATAAACATGGTAAAGAACCGATGGCTTGACACAGCTATTGTGCGCAACGTCTTGACAAAGTTGGCATGTGCCATTGACCATGACCACCAAGTTTACCAAGTACCTGAAACGGCTATGAATCATAACACGAGTCAGCCACGGTCAGATTGTCCAATCACAGTGCATATATACTGGGCAGGACCTTACAAGTATAAACAAGGTAGCATACTGGTGGCTCAGTGTCAATATTGTGCGCAATGCCTTTAAAAAGATGGCATGTGCCACTGACCATGACCATAAATGTATCCAAGTGACTTTTACTTCTATTGATCATAACACGAGTCAGCCACGGTCAGAGTGTCCAATAAAAGTGAAGATATACTGGGCATGACCTTGCAGGTATAAACAAGGTAGAAGTATGGTGGCTCTGTGTAACTATTGTGCGCAATGCCTTGACAAAGTTGGCATGTGCCACTGACCATGACCACAACGTTTACCAAGTGACTTAAACTTCTACGAATTGTAACACGAGTCAGCCACGGTCAGAGTACCCAATCACAGTGCACATCTAATATACATGACCTTGCAGGTATAAACAGGGTACAAAACCCTGGGCTTGGCACGGCTATTGTGCGCAATGCGTTGACGAAGTTGGCATGTGCCACTGACCATGACCACAAAGTTTCCCATGTACCTTAAACAGCTACGAATCCTAACACGAGTCAGCCACGGTCAGAGTGTCCAATCACAGTGCAGATAAACTAGACGTGACCTTACAGGTATAAAAAAGGTAGAATACTGGTGGCTTGGTGTGGCTATTGTGCGCAATGCCTTGACAAAGTTGGCATGTGCCACTGACCATGACCACAAATGTATCCAAGTGACTTTTACTTCCATTGATCATAACACGAGTCAGCCGCGACCAGGGTGTCCAATCACAGTGCAGATGAACCAGGCATGATCTTGCAAGTTCAAACAAGGAAGAATACCGGTGGCTCGGCGTGGCTATTGTGCGCAATGCTTTGACAAAGTTGGCATGTGCCACTGACCATGACCACAAAGTTTACCAAGCGATTTTAGCTTATACGAATCGTAACACAAGTCAGCCACGGTCAGAGTGCCCAGTCACAGTGCACATCTAATATGCATGACCTTGCAGGTATGAACAAGGTAAGAAATCAGGCTTGGAAAGGCTATTGTGCGCAATGCCTTGACAAAGTTGGCAAGTGCCACTAACCATGACAAATAAGATTACCAAGTACATTAAAAGGCTATGAACCATAACACAAGACAGCCACGGTCAGAGTGTCCAATCACAGTGCAGATATCCTGGGCATGACCTTACAGGTATAAACAAGGTACAATACTGGTGGCTCGGTATGGCTATTGTGCGCAATGCTTTGACAAAGTTGGCATGTGCCACTGACCATGACCACAAAGTTTACCAAGCTCCTTAAACATCTACAAATCGAAATCCGAGTCAGCCACATTCAGAATGCCCAATCACAGTGCACATCTATTAAGGTAAAAAGCCGATGACTTGGCACAGCTATTGTGCGCAATGCCTTTACAAAGTTGCCATGTGCCACTGACCATGACCACCAAGTTTACCAAGTACCTTAAACGGCTATGAATCATAACACGAGTCAGCCACGTTCAGAGTGTCCAATCACAGTGCAGATATATTGGGCATGACCTTACAGGTATAAACAAGGTAGAATACTGATGGCTCGACGTGGCTATTGTGCGTAATGCCTTGAAAACGATGGCATGTGCCAGTTACCATGACCATTCATGTATCCAAATGACTTTTACTTCAATTCATCATAACACGAGTCAGCCACGGTCATAGTGTCCAATCACAGTGCAGATATACTAGGCATGACCTTGCAGGTATAAACAAGGTACAATTATAGTGGCTCTGTGTGGCTTTTGTGCGCAATTCCCTGACAAAGTTGGCATGTGCCACTGACGATGACCACAAAGTTTACCAAGTACCTTAAACGGCTATGAATCATAACACAGGTTAGCCATGGTCAGAGTGCCCAGTCAGATTGCAGATATACTTGGCATGACCTTGCAGGTATAAACAAGGTAGAATACTGGTGGCTCGGTATGGCAATTGTGTGCAATGCCTTGACAAAGTTGGCATGTGATACTGACCATGACCACAAATGTATCCAAGTGACTTGTACCTCTATTGATCATTACACGAGTAAGCCACGGTCAGAGTGTCCAATCACAGTGCAGATATACTAGGCATGATCTTGCAGGTGCAAAAAAGGTAGAATACTGGTGGTTTGGTGTGGCTATTGTGCGCAACGCCTTGACAAAGTTGGCATGTGACACTGACCATGACCACAAATGTATCCAAGTGACTTTTAGTTCTACAAGCTGCAACACGAGTCAGCCACGGTCAGAGTGCCCAATCACAGTGCATATTTACTAGTCATGATCTTCCAGGTACAAACAATGTAGATTACTGGTGGTTCGGTGTGGTTATTGTGCGCAATGCCTTGACAAAGTTGGCATGTGCCACTGACTATGACTTCAAAGTTTACCGAGTGACTTTAACGTCTACGAACCGTAACACGAGTCAGCCACTGTCAGAGTGCCCAGTCACAGTTCACATCTAATATACATGACCTTGCAGGCATATACAAGGTAAACAACCGGTGGCTTGGCACGTCTATTGTGCGCAATGCCTTGACAAAGTTGGCATATGCCACTGACCATGACCACAAAGTTTACCCAGTACATCAAACGGCTATGAATCATAACATGAGTCAGCCACGGTCAGAGTGTCCAATCACAGTACAGATGTACTACGCATGACCTTGCAGGTATAAACAAGGTAGAATACTGGTGGCTCGGTGGGGCTATTGTGCGCAATGCCTTGACAAAGTTTGCATGTGCCACTGACCATGACCACAAATGTATCCAGGTGACTTTTATGTCTATTGATTGTAATACAAGTCAGCCACAGTCAGAGTGTCCAATCAAAGTGCATATGTATTAGGCATGATCTTGCAGGTGCAATCAAGGTAGAATACCGGTGGCTTGGTCTGGCTATTGTGCGCAATGCCTTTACAAAGTTGGCATGTGCCACTGACCATGACCACAAAGTTTACCAAGTGACTTTAACTTCTACGAATCGTAACACGAGTCAGCCACGGTCAGAGTGTCCAATCACAGTGAAGATGTACTAGGCATGATCTTGCAGGTGCAAACAAGGTAGAGTACTGGTTGCTCGGTGTGGCTATTGTGCGCAATGCCTTGACAAACTTGGCATGTGCCACTGACCATGACCACAAAGTTTACCAAGTGACTTTTGCTTCTACGAAATGTAACACGAGTCAGCCACGGTCAGGGAGCACAATGACAGTGCACATGTAATTTGCATGACCTTGCAGGTATAAAAAAAGGTAAAAAACTGGTGGCTTGGCACGGCTATTGTTCGCAATGCCTTGACATAGTTGGCATGTGCCACTGACCATGACCACATGTTTACCAAGTGCATTAAACGGGGATGAATCATGACACGAGTCACCCAGGGTCAGAGTGTCCAATCACTGTGCAGATATACTGGGCATGACCTTGCAGGTATCAACAAGGTATAATACTGGTGGCTCGGTGTGGCTATTGTGCGCAATGCCTTGACAAAGTTGGCATGTGCCACTGACCATGACCACAAAGTTTACCAAGTGACTTTAGCTTCTACGAAATGTAACAC
>SZWC01001702.1:237727-266533 GCA_023375785.1 Penium margaritaceum | reverse complement strand
ATAGAGAGAGAGAGAGAGAGAGAGAGAGAGAGAGCTAGAGAGAGATAGAGGAAGATATACAGAGGAAGAGAGGGAGGGAGGGAGGAAGGGAGGGAGGAAGGGAGAGAGGGAGGGAGGGAAGGAGAGAGGGAGGGAGGGCTTGAGTGACCGAGGGAGTGAGTGAATGAGTGGCACCACTTAGTACAGCTTTGGACTTCTGAACTGCGAATCTGTCGTTGTCGTGCTTAACCGCGTGCAGGCCGGATGTCCAATGTGACGCTGGACTGCAAGATTCTTGAGCCTGCATGATTCATGCCTCATGGCAGTCACGCTGGATTACCATAAGGCGTGAGTCATGCCTCACGGTTGTGATACAACGAGACTTATATCTGGCTTGAGTAGGTCTGAGGAGTTTCGGAAAATACAAGCTTCTTTCCCACAAAATCTCCAACCATACTCAATTACTTTGTCATGAGAAACCAGCCAAGTAAGTCTCTAGAAACAAAATATTTCAAAACACACAAAATTCAAAAGAAGTACAGAGAGTATTCCATATTTACATTTTTGGAAATGGAAAAATATTAATTTGAAGATTACCGCCTTTTCAATATAGAAACCATCACAAAGTGGCTGGGAATCCCATAGACCTGATGTTTGGTTGAATGGTTCCCCAAGGTCTGATTTTACATGAGTTTATTCAATTGATTCTAATGCATCACACAAAAACTACACCACAGCCCAGTTTCCAATACAAATCGCACAACACCCAAGTTTCAGATTTGATTTATCAACACCTTTGAAAAATGTAATTGCATCTTACACCAATTCTCATCATAACCAGTTTCCATCACGAAAGTTTCTCTTTGAAAAAATACATCTTCAACATCATAACATTTTTGTCTCGTGCATAGTACATTCGTCTCCACAAGAATGAATTGTTCATTGCCACTCTTTTCTTGATCCACACCAGTTTTGTCACTTTCTTTTGGGAACTGGTGGACATGGCAATATGGCCCGTTAACTAGTGAGAGGTTGGTTGACGGCCAAATCCTCTTCAATGGGAAGTCGGACTTGTGTTGGGCAGTTGGGTGAAGGGTAAATGGTGGCCAACAGCCACCCGCTCTAATGTCGATTGGGTTGCGAGGTGCAGTTGAATTGAGATCTGGACGAAATTGATCCGAAACAAACTTTCTTTTTCAGATAAAAGATGCCCAGTCTTGAATGTGAGAGCCAAGACAATCCCAATCTTATACCAAACATATGTTTCACAATCTTGATCTTGTCTCAGGCATGCGAGTCAGGACAATCTTGTACCAAGTTTACATCCAATGCACTTGTTGTAAGTTGAAGAGGTGGAAGTGATAAACTAAGCAACATGGAAAACAAGCTAACACTGTTTTACTCGTGTGGCTGATCAAATTGCACAAGGACAACCATTGTGGTTATCATAACTGTCAACTCACAAAACCTTTGTTGATTGAAGAAGAAGTGTGATCAACTCTTTTGCAATCATCCAAAACATCTCAAACCAACCATCCAAACAAAATCAGCTCCGCATTTGCTCTCTGTCCATCCTACATCACTAATGGTCCATCCCATGACAAATCAACATGGTCTTCTTAGTAAGAGTATGAAGCTGAGAATTTCCACAAGCACTTGACGGCCAATAGGATTATTTGAAAAACGTTTCTTATAGGTTTCTAGGTTCATTAGAATAAGGTTTGATGTATGAAAAGAATGCAATATGCCACTATGGTACATAAGTGAGTGTCATGTCAACTACATAAAAAAAATACATGGCACAATTTTTGCTTCCTCCCAAGCGATTGCATTACGTGGCTTTCCGTTCCTTCCTTTTCCATGCCATTTACACGCTAGTTGAGTTCCATTTCCACAGGGTCTTGCATGAAGAATTGAGGCAGACTTAAGATCTTATCTCGATCTTGCATGGAAACAAAAAATTCTCAGTCTTGTCTTGTCTTTGGTGAGACAAAACAAGAAAGTCTTACTCAAAGCCGTACAAGACAACAAGACAATAGAAAAGGATCAAGTTTTGTCTCGATCTTGTTTCAACACCACTAGTGTTGTGGGTGCTCGATTGGTGGCTAAAGGGTCGTGAAGCCTCAAGGGCCAAGCCAGTGGCCTTGATTCCTCAGTCATAATCCTCCTTCTTGTCGTTCAAAACTATGTAAGCAAATCTGATTTTTGTTTTTGGCATTGCTCATAGAGTGAAGGTGAGGCACTTCAACATAGTAAAAAGGTTCTAGAAAAAAAATCCAAAACATGGGCACTTTCACGGTCAAACGAACACATCAACCATCTCAAAAAAGTTAAAGTTAACTCAAGAGAATGTCCAATCTCATTAAATGACTAAAAAAGTGGGAAAATACCTTTTGGCTTGTTTAACTTGATATGTGGTTGAAACTAAAAATATGGTCCTCATGTCTCAGTTCAAATGACATGGAAACAAGTGTGTTCACGTGAACATGAACTCAAACTCTTTCTTGTCTTTTTCTTCTGTTTCTCCATTTTTAGGTGCCTTGAATTTTATACATTGATGACGAATTTGAATCATACCACTGAGTGCGGTCAAGCACGTGAACTTATGTTGATAATGCTAGTCCAAAATCATGGATACGGACAACGGGTACAAAGAAAATGGCATCAGACAGGATCTATTGGCCGGTAGAGATGGTTTTTAGTTGGTTTACATCTGGGTAATCGGTCAGTGGATGTCACGTTGGCAAAATGATCTCCATTCACCATGTCTAAAATGAAATACTTTACCTAGAAAACTTTTGATCTAAACATAGAGGCATGAAGTTCTTTCTACTCTTTCTAAATGAACCTTGACACATTGGAACAAGGAAGTCTTATTGTTTGACATGTGAATCTAAAACATAAGATTCATCATGGTTAAACGGACAATTGATGCAATCTAACACATTATTCATCTGAGTGATGTATTGAAGAACACATACTTTGTCATCCTATGTACGCTCAGCGTGAAGCATTTGATCCTGTTTTCTTTTACATTATCTTTCAAATACATGCGTACATTTAGGAATGTGGCTGAAGCTGTCAAAAACATTTGGAATGGAACATCAAAGGTCGAGAAATTTGGCCAAGATACCCTCGTTTTTGCGACGTAAAAACCCTCAGATAGACGCATGGTGGGCCATGAATGTAAGGACAAAAACACCCACTAGCGGGGTTCAGGGACTCGCGTATGTCCCTAACATACATGAGTTTCTAAACTCCATGGGATTCATGGACTGAGTGGTGGCTAAGATCACCCCGAGAGATACCTATTCCAACTAGACCGATTGGTAAGGGTGCACACCGGTACGGAACCACGGTTCTCAGGTTGGAACCGGAACCTTGGTTCCGGTTCTGGCTCGGAACTGGAACTCCAGTTCTGGTTCCGGGACCGCAGTTCTCCCTGGACCCGCGGTTCTTAACGGTTCTACAATAGTCCAGGTGTGGCATGCAACTTTTGTACGGAAAAGTCCTAAGGACAGTCCACGTCTACAATACATTCATGACACCTCTTTGGTTCCTTCTCTATTTATGCACACTTTGGTTGGGATTGCCTTTTGCATGAGCCTTGTTGAAGTTTTCATTTCATCATTGTCATTGTTTAATGCAAGAATTACAAAATACTTTAGAATTTTAAGAGAATCAAGAAGTAGGTATGCAAAATCATTTGACTGTTGGAACACATCTCTACTCTCCCTCGCCATCGTCATCATCATCCTCACCATCCCCACCCCTGAAACCCACTCCCACCTCCAACACATCTTCATCCTCACTAGTGTTAAAAAACCTAAGGCCCTCTAACTCCTCAGATGCCTCACCAACCAACTCTAGTGTGGCCATCCGACGTAGTGAATTCACTCGATCTTCCTCCTCCTGCAATTGCGGGGCCACATTGCCATGGCGTCAAGTGGTTGAGCGAGTGGCAGAAGTCAGTGATGACGAGCCGGCTGAGGGAGAAGAGGCGCTCGGATGGTGTGGATGTGGCTGGGACCACAAAATGGTCCATGGCAGCAAGGAAGAAGGTGGGAAAGGCATTCTACTTCTTGCAGTAATGACGTAGCACGGTGCACACCGGGTCCTTGGGTGGCAGTTTGACCCACCTGTCCACCTCGCCTTCAAGTGTGGTTGCAGCTGGTTCTTCAACCCGGGGGGCTAGATCTCATGGCGCAAAGAGGTCCTGCGATGGATCTTCCAGTGCAGCCTGCAACAACTCTTCATCCTCTTCTTGCTACTGCAGCAAACGCAGACAGAGTTGGCGCACCTCTTTTTCTTCCAGCGCTGCTGCAGAAGCTGCTACAATCTGGCTGTCATTATCTGTAACTGCTGCTGCTGCTGCTTCCGCTGTTGCTGTTGCTGCTGCTTCAGCTGCTGCACGTGCCTCCTCCACACTGGTGTAGTAGGGGCGGAAGAGCTCAATCACCTTTACTTTGAGTTCAGCTGCAGACTTGATGCGTGGTGCGTCTTGCCGAAGTAGCGCAGCCAAAATCGTGTGTCAGCTGCTATTGCAAGCACGTGACGGTCTGTTAGCAGGGCTCCGTACTTCTCCAGTTTTTCCTGGACAGCTTCAAGTCCAGGATTGATGTCTGCAAGAAGCTGATCCTTCATGGTCAGTATGCCAGCTGCGCCGCGCCGCTTCCCTTTCTTTTCTGCATTGATTGAACGCACCTGCCACCCATGGATCTTTGTGAGCATGGACTCGAAAAATGGGATCACCAGAATGAGAGTGGGATACTTGCTACCGCTAATGTTGTCTGTGTACGACTTGAACGGCTTCAAGGTGAGGGTTAGCAGTGTGATGGTGGACCACTCCTCATTAGTTGGAGTGATCAGCATGCCCTCCCTTCCATACCCTGCCAGCCATGTCACAAGCACCTTGCACGGAAATAACACACGGCTGCACATATCAAGGGTTGAATTCCATCTCCTCTTGGTGTCAAGATGACGAGAGAGGTACTTTACACCGGAGGCAGAGGATGCAGAGATGAGGCAGCTCCCTTGGTGTACTACGGGTGGCAAATGTAGCAATAGACCTTGCCTTGCCAATGATGTCGGCGACAGCTGGGAGGGGCAGTAAATCATTGACAGCCAGGTTCATGATATGCCCCAAACACCTGATGTGACCTACCTTACAAAGCCCGTTGCCCGATGGTATGATATGACAGTCAATCATGGCGTCATTTGTGCTCTCATTGTCCACAGTGATGCAAAACACACGTGACCACAACCCCCAACCTTTCAGATCATCAGAAAATACATCAAACAAATTCTGTGCAGTCAGTGACTCTGGAATGGCGGGGAAAGAGAGCGCCATGGATGTGACCTTGAATTAGTTCACCTAATGTCCAGTGATGCCTACATGTTTCATGTTTGCATCTGATTTCCAGCCATCAGTGGTGAAACTGATGGCGGAGGTGACCTCAGCCAGCAGCTTGCGCAACTTAGCCTGGAAAGCAACCGCCCCTGGCACAATGTTGCGTGCAATGGTCATGCGTCCACGCAGATGAGCGGCGGGATTGCAATGCAATAATGCTTTTTCCAGCCAGAATGATTCCATTGACAAGAAGGACAGGTTTCTATCTATGATGTGCTTCCACAGACGCGTGATCAAGCACCTTTTGTTGAAGGTTACCCTCACTCCTGCAACGGCACGCTCTATGAGGGTGGCACCTGCTCCTGGATCTGCCCTAACAGCTTCCACGGCAGTGGTGACGGCATTTGCAGTGGCGTGCTACAGTGCGGCAGTGATCTATAGCTCCTGCAACTCCTTGAACAACTTTGGGTGGGAAATACGAAGATGCTTTCTCATTCTGCTGGTGGATCTCTTCTTGCACGCAAAATCTCTCCAGCGCGTATTGCAGTCGGCCCTGTCCGGATCATCTTCCTGCTTTTTGAAGTAGCGCCAGATGACGGCCTTCTCCTTCTTGCGCTTTTTGCCGACCTTCCCTTCACGGGCCTCACCGTCATCTGACTCATCTTTGTTGGAGTCTTCTACAGCCTCTCTGTTGTCGCACAAGGTCATGCAGTCAAACATGCTCGCTGTGCTACTCGTTGCCAAAACCCCTGCCAGAACTGCTACTAGCATTGCAGCAAGCACAGCTGCCATTGCTGCTTCCTGCCGCTGCCAATGCTGGTGGTGCTTTACAATCTGCTGGCTACCCCTGCTGATGCTGCTGGTGCACAACGTTCTCCCTGCCGCTGCTGCTGGCTGTCTCTCCCGGTGCTGGTCCGGCTGAACAATCTGCTCGGTGCCCCTGCAGCTGCTGCCGCTTCACAATGTCGTAGCTGCCGCTACCACTGCCTGCCGCTGCAAAAGGTTCTGGCTGCCGCTGCTGCTGCCTGCCTCTGCAAGTGCTGGTGTGGCAGACCAATGTTCTGGCTGCTCCTGCAGCTGATGCCGCTGAGCAATGTGCTCGCTGCTGCTGCAACTGGCTGCCGTTGCTAGTGCCAAACGTTATGGCCAGTTTGCAAGCTGCCGCTGCTGGTTCCGATGGTTTTGACCAATGTGCTGGCTGCCCCTACAGCTGCTCGCACTGCACAACGTTGTGGCTGCCGCTGCTGCTGGCTGCCTCTGCAGGTGCTGGTGCGGCTGACCAGTTTGCTGGCTGCTCCTGCATCTGCTGCTGCCGAGCAATGTACTCACTGCCACTGCTGCTGGCTGTCGCTGCTCGTGCTGGTGGTTGTAACCAATGTGCTGGCTGCCCTTGCAGCTGCGCCGCTGCAATAGCTTCTGGCTGCCGCTGCTGCTGCCTGCCTCTGCAGGTGCTGGTGCGGTAGACCAGTGTGCTGGCTGCTCCTGCAGCTGAAGTGCAGTTGGATGCGTCTACTCTGGTTCTGCGGCTACTAGTTGCATCCTCTGCTACTGTCGTCAGCTGCCGTTGTGGCCATTGCGGCAATGACTCGCTAGCAGTGGTGGAACTGGGCTGAAAAGTGGTCTCTGCCACCCAACTGGTGAATAACTTTGTTGCAATGAGACGGAGAAAACTGACGGTGTAACAGAGCGGCGAACAGAAAGAGGTTGTCCGGAATCGTTGATGATGTTGCCACTGCTCACGTCACCTGCTCGGAAAGGAAGCTTCCTCATAGGGGATGCTTCCTCTATTCTGTATGAAGCGGGAAAATGCATGGCCGCTTGTGCCATACCCTTGCACGGCACGCAATAGCCATGAGCTGCTGCGCCGGAAAATGCATTGAACGGACAAGAACCACTGGAATTTGATGAGGATTGTCCATTCCGAGGTGGTGAGGATTGCCGACCCTCCTGTTGATGTGTCAGCGGTTGAGAACCAGTGACATTTGACGACTCGAACATTGTCATGCGGCCTTTCCGAGGTGGTGATGATTGCCTGGATTTTGTCACACTTGGCCAACTTAGAAATGTTTGAGTCACGAGGTGTTGAACATGTCCACTGGTTTTCAGCCCCCCCCCCCCCCCCCCCCCCCNAGAATATTGGAACGAGAACCGCGGTTTCCGGAACCGGAACCACGGTTCTGGAACTGCGGTTCCAAGAACCTGTGTGCATCCTTACCGATTGGGCACAAGCATGATATACCCTTGTTTTTTGGAGAACAATCCACATGACCCCACCTCAGAAAGTTAAGACCAATTCATCCCTATTACGGAGGAATAAGTCCCATTCCCCCCTGTCTCACAACAACAAGCCTCTTTTGGGCCTTCTAGACAGGCAGGGGGGGATAAGGTCTCGAAAAAAACAACAATATACTCCTCTCGTTTCTCAAAAGGCAGCATGTTGACGTTGCATGGCATTCGATGTCGATATACTGATGTCACTTCTTTTGGCCCAACAATCACAAACCCCTTTACGAAGGGGTTTTTGATTATTTGAGGGGTTGGTTTGTGAGGAGTTTGCTTGGGGGTCCGAGACTTTCCATGCGTTAAAAGGGAAAGTGTAGGGCCTCGCTCCTGCACGGCCCACTGTTAGGTCCCTGACATACATGAGATCATAAAATCCACGAGTGGGCATCTTTGTCCTTACATTCATGGCCCACTGCACGTCAACCTTAGGATTTTTACGCCGTATGTCCAAGGGTGTTTTGGCCACCTGCCCCGACCTTTGGTGTTCTGTTCCAGATGTTTCTGACATCTTCGATGACATTCTTGAATGGACAAAAGAAGTGTCGCAAACTATATCGATGTTTTGATTTTGTTCATTCAACTTCACTACAGTGTTGGATCTCTACAAAACCGTGCCCTGATATTCTTGAATTCCCCTGACCTCTTGATGGACATTATTGAATCAGCCACTCTCGGTGTGACCTTGCATGCGTTAGTCGAACTGAGCGCCAAGGCCCCAATACATGCCTCATTTTCATTCTTGGAATAATATACATGTTCTGAACTTAATCGGAACTTTTCATCGTAGAACACTCACTGCTTAGAACAAATCAATCATTCTTCCAAAATCCTTGAATGTTCTTTTTTCCCGCACCTCATCCTTGTGAACCGGCATAGCATTTAGTATCAGAGCGCAGCGACAGTATAGGAGCAATCGACGCATTAACTACCCAGTGACAACGTTGCACAAGTCTTCAGCATATCTCTACCATTCAAAGTATTGCAGTCTTTGCGACAACAATGGTGAGCGAGAAAAGCACAAAAAGCAACGAGCAGCAGTTCCCAATGAATACTCTGGCAATGCAGGATCAACAGTGCATGAACACGGACGCACTCAAGGAGAACCAGAGAGCAGGAACAATCTTCACAGTAAATGGTGCAACATCGACAAATCCAATGGCTGACTTGGAAACGGATCCCTCGGGCTTGGCAAATCCCTTGCCTCTGCCGCTGCCCGTCGCATCAACACCTGGCACAATAGGAGGAACCAGCTGACAAGCACAAATCAATGAAGATCTGTACCAGAATCTGTAGGGACTCAAGAGCCTCAACATCCATCTGCTTTAGCAAATTAACCTGGTGATAGAGGAGCTCTGGATTTCTTGTGCACGCGAAGCAATGTTCACTGAGAACTTTTTACAAATCTTGAGTAAGCCCCACATTCGATCGGCACTTCCTGAGTTGTTCAATCCTTCAAACTCCAAGGGACCAATGGTCAGGATAAGACTGACGAGTTTGGAGGTGCACTTCACGAGTGCTCAAGTCAACAACCATCAAAAGAGAATTGACCTCCCAGCCTCGCTTTTGCGTGGCACGGATTTAAGTTGGTGGTCTGATCTAACGACCATCCAATGGTAACAGGAGACCAGTAGATCCTCTCCTCTAAACTACTCTCACATAGCTAACTGCAGACGTACTGCCTCTGGAATAGATTAATCTGATGTGGCATGACTCTCTTACGCCACCAGAAACATGGAGCGACTTCGGACACACTATCCTAGCTTGTTTTAGTAAGATGAAGGAGAATTTTGTCACACCGTACGGACTCGAACGTTAGCGTCAGCAGACCAACGTGATGAAGTTCACATAGAATTTTTGCAAAATCATCACCAGCAGTGATCTCACTCCCAACAAACTCTGCTTCTACTACAACGATGGTGTCAAGCAAGAAATTTGGAGAGTACCTGCCATTTTTGGAATCAAGGAAGACCTTCTATGAATGATCACAGCAACCGACCCCATCGACAGCGCTGACTACACTGCTCGGATGAAAGAATCCAATCACTGGTAACCCAAAAGCCACAATTCCTATCATGGTGGAAGACAGTTGCACTCGATGGAAACCTCAACTCTGATGGAGATTGACATCGCTGATCAATGAGATGAATGGCTCTGTTGGACCTATGGAAAGCTGGACATCAGCAAACCAAAAAGGGGGGAAGTGGCAGAGGAGAAATGACGAGTCCGAAACCAGAACCAGAATCAAGAAATGGATTTGAAGGTGATGCTCCTTGTCTCAGGCAATGTTGGCTACTCCGATTGCCCATCCGAGTGCCCAACATCGCCTGAGACAAGGGTGTTGAATGTTTTGGCCCCTTGTTTAGTGTTGTAGGATGGATCAGGAGTGCTCTGCCCCTTGATGATCTTTTGCATATCGACGAATTGAGCTCTTCATGAGATGTAATGCTAAGGCGTTAGTACTCTTTAAGGTGAAGTGTATGCCTGATTAAGTTTGGGGTGCATGACATGTGTCAACAAAGGAAGAAGGCCTAAAAACCATTGTGAGGTTATCGGTTTCGCGGCTTTTCTATGAGAGGTGGTTAGCTCAGTAGCTATCAAAGGGTTATGGGCCCACTCCTCTGGTTAAAGAAGTTTCACGCACCCAACCCCTAGGTCACAAGTAGTGGGAGCGCCTTCGCTCTCACCCAACTTCTATGTTTGCAAGTCAACACCAGCAGGAGGGGAATCCAACACATCTGTACCTTTCTTTCTCACATCTCTACATTGGGAGCTGACATCAGCCTACATCAGCCTACATCAGCCTACATCTGCTCGCAATAGCCAACTTGAACAAGGGAAGAAGTTTCCTCTTCTCACCAACGGCCTACAGTAGCCTGAAACGCAGGTACAGCGGCATCAACAACAGGTGCAACAACTGTAGTAGTTGTAGTTGTAGGGATGGCAGGGACAGGGGAGCCATGGAATCATTCGCCCATCCTAAAGTTTTATGGAGAGGGGTTTGCGCTTTGGAAGTGGCAGTTTGAGATCATAATGGATGACAGAGATCTGCTAGGATGTTTTGACGAAACTATCCTAGCACCAAAGAGGGTGCTGACCTTGTGGCATGGGTGAGACTCAACAAGAAGGCTCCCACCATTCTTGTGTCCTCCGTACAACCCTCAGTCCTTTCATACATCAGCGGTTGTACAGTGGCAACCGCGGCATACGCCAAACTCGGCAAGGTGTTTCAGTCCTCCTCACTTGCCAACCGTCTCTTCATTCTACAAAACCTCATTAGCATGAGGCTTGGTGAAGGGGAGGATGTCTCCACCTTTATGCTGAAGTTTGAGACAGTCTTGCAAGAAGCCACTGGTATGGGATGGGACCTGAAATCCGATATGCAGGCCATGATTTTTCTGATGACGCTGTCGGAAAGCTGGGGCCCCATGATAACAATGATTGGAGGATGGACTGAAGATCAAGCTTCCTGCACCACCATCTCCGAGTATGCGCGGAATGAAGCCATGTGTCGTAGCAATAGTGAAGCAAATATGGCTACCTTTGCCTCATGGAGCGCGGCACCTTCCGCAACACCTCCTCCTCTGGGTACAAGGGAAACAACAGCACTAGCAACAGTGGAAGGGGTGGAAAGCGCCAAGAAAACTGCCATAACAATGGCAAGGCTGGAAACTAGGCTTGAGAGTGCTGTGCACCCAAGAGAGAGGGAGGAGATGGGGATGAATGGCGAGGGGGAAATGGTGGGAAGGATCCCACAAGCTTGATGGCTGAGTGTGCCTTCAACAAAGGGAGGGCGATACCCAGGCCAAGAGCCTGCGGCCTTGACTTGGGCAGAAACGAGCACACCACTTACAAGAAGACAGACTTCATCTCTCTTGCTCCATGCAACAAGAACTTCAGAGTCACCAATGGCAAGGTTGAGGCAGCTGAGGGGATTGGTGACAAGCTGGTCAAAGTGGGTGTCAACGGTGGAGATTCTAAACTCCAGCTAGAGGGGGTGGTCTACTTGCCCTCCTTCACAGCCAACCTGCTCTTTGTCTCTAAGATAACTGACCATAGCATGACAATGGTCTTTACAGAGAAGGAAGCGGCAATAGTCCCTACCAACATCTCCTACTCTGCCAAGAAGGTTGTCGCACTGGTTCCTCGCATTGATGGACTCTACGTCCTGCGGACCAAAACAACTTCAACGGCTGAATCTTTGGTTGAGAGTGATGACGAGGAGAGCAGCAATGCAGACTCAGCTGAGGATGGACATGTTGGAGCAGCAGAAGCACTGGCAAAAGATGATTTGACAATAAAACCGCAAGTGAATGCAACCACAGGAGTTGTTCATGCTAGCCCATGCACATCCTCCGAGAATCTATGGCATAGGTGCTTTAGGCACGTGGCTTATTGCACATTGGAGCTCATGGGAAAGCATGAGCTAATGCGGGGGATGGAGTTAGGTGGTGAGGCGGAGGGAGCCAGGATCATGTGTGAGCCATGCCTTCAAGGCAAGGCACAAAGGAAACCCTTCAAGCACAATGGCACGCGTGCTTTCGCACCTCTTGATCTCATCCACTGTGATGTATGTGGTCCCTTTTTGCATACCGTCAAATGGAGGCAACAGATGTTTCCTCACATACATCAACAACAACAGCCGCAAAGTCCGGGTATACTTTCTCAAAAAGAAAAGTGAGATGAAGGAGAATCTGCAGGCTTTTGTTGCTATGGTTGAGCGACAGAGTGGAAAAAAGGTGAAGGCATTTAGGATAGACAATAAGGGAGAGTACGAAGCCTGTAGGGAGTGGCTCAAGTTGTAGGGCATTGAACACCAGAAAACTAATCCCTACTCACCTCAAAGCAACGGCATAGCAGAGAGGATGAACCAGACCCTCCTTAGCATGACAAGGTGCATGCTCTTTGATGCCACGCTGCCTCCTAGTTTTTGGGTAGAAGCAGCACGTACGACTACCTATCTTGTGAATATCACACCTGCAGCTGATCTACAAAGGAGAGGTAAGAAGAAGCAGAAACAGCAGCTGAAGACGCCTCAAGAAGCATGGTCAGGCATGAAGCCGGATGCCTCCTATCTCAAGGTGTTTGGTTATACCGGCTTTGCCAAGGCCGGTGAGGGCCCTACGAAGCTCGATGCAAGAGCACAAAAGTGTGTTTTCGTCGACTATGACACCACCCACCAAGCTTATCGACTGTGGGACCAAAGAGCCAAGAAGGTCATCCGCAGCAAAGACGTGGATTTCCACGAAAGGTCTTCGAGTAAGGGAGAGCTTCTCAAACTTGAGAACACTCCAAAACTGGGAGAGTGGCTCACTCTCCTTGAGGAGGGAGACAAAACACCAGCACAATGGCATGAGATGGGTGCTACAACAGGGAGAGGAGCTCATGTAGATGAATCGGAGGAATCAGACTCTGATTCCGATGTATCCAATCCTCTAGAACATGAGGAGGATGCCTCTCCCATCATCAATGACGAACCAGACCTTCACCCTCCACATCAACAGCACTAGCCAGCAGGTTCAAGGAGCACTTCATGCCTTAAAGCACCTTGACAGCATTACAACGTAGATAGGGATGAATGGACTAGCTTCAACTATTCATTCTTGGTTCAAGAGGAGCCAACGTCTATCGCTGAGACACTCGCTTGGCCTGAAAGATCGGAGTGGGACGAAGCAATTCACAGTGAACTCAGCTCCATCGAGGAGAATGGGACACGGGTGTTGGTGGACAGACCTGCCGGGGTTCACATTGTGGGGTGCAAGTGGGTGCTGAAAGTAAAAAGGAAACACGATGGCAAGATAGACAAGTACAAGGCACGGGTGGTAGCAAAGGGGTTCTCTCAATGGCTTGACGCAGAGTACGATGAGACCTTTGCTCCAGTTGTGACGTTTGCATCCATCTGGTCAATGCTCACCATTGCTGCTGCCAAGAACATGGAGGTCCACCAGATGGATTTCAAGACAACCTTCCTTTATGGAAAACTTGGCAAGGAGGTACAGATGGAGGTTTCAAAGGGGGTTGATACTCCCGGGGGCAAGGTGTGCAGAGAAGTGAAGGCGTTGTATAGGCCAAACACCTTAGGTTGATGTGTAGGTTGATGCTCCCAAGGGCAAGGTGTGCCGATTTCTACACACAACCTACACATCCAGCCATACACCTCCACTTACATTCCCCACATACACCTTCCACCACAAACCCCCTCCTCCTAGCTAGCACTAACCACATCACTCAAAGGAACATTCACAAGTTCATATCTCTACACACAACCCACCTATCCAACCATACACCTCCACATGTAATTCCCACATACACTTTCTACCCCCGAACCTCACTCTCCCTCCCCCACCCCAATGACCACCAACCAATCTCAAACACATAACTCAAACGAACATACAGAAGTACACATTTCTGCACACGACCTTTACATCCAGCCATACACCTCCACTTACACTCCCCACATACACTTTCCACCCAAAACCCTGCTGAATGTCTTTGCCCCTTGTTTAGTGTTGTAGGAAGGATCAGGAATGCTCTGAGCCTTGTGGAGGTATGACCCTTGGATCTGTTGTAGAGTGACTCAACTATGCTCTGTCTTGTGTAAGATATGACCTGTGAGTACACCATGTCGGTGAGTGGTTACCTTGGCCAAGAGAGAGGTTATGAGTTCAATCCAGGCCCGATGCACATCTTGTTTGCTATGGAAGCTTCCAAGAAATAAAGTCCATAGCTTCTGGGACGCTACATGGTTGGTCTATCACCTTGACACTAGGATGCTTATGTTTCAAGCCCACAGTGCAAGTCTATTGGTGATGTGGCTCGTTCAGACCACTTCCTAGGAATGTGCGTTTGAGTTCTAGGTCTGGACACACAGCTATAAAAGGAATTGTCTTATATGCTGATCAGTTAACCCTTGCTTGATGCTCTCTTGTGTATTGTCAACTTGAGCTCTTCTTGAGATGTAATGCTAAGGCGTTAGTACTCTTGAAGGTGACGTGTATGCCTAGTAAAGTTTGGGGTGCATGAAACATGTAAACAAAGGAAGAAGGCCTAAAACCTTTGTGAGCTTTTCGGTTTTGCAGCTTCTCTGCCAGAGGTGGTTAGCTCAGTAGCTAATAAATGGTTCATGAAACCAAAAAACTGAACAATGAAGACGAGGACGACCAATGATGGAGATTGCTACAAGGACAACCGAGGGATTGTAAGATTCATAGATAAGTATCGGCACCTGTATTGGATGGAGGAGTTTCTTATAGTTTCATAAGCAATGACATGGTCTGGAAGGTGGATTCGTAGAATGAACTGGCAGTGTTTGGAGGAAAAACCATTGATGGACGACCATAGATTGGTTAACATCATGAATCACTCCAACCATAATCTGCACATGGTAACGTTGTGGAGAACTTGACCAATGAGTGACCAAAAGTCATCCTTGGGTGAGATTTCCTGTACCGGCACACCCCACAAGTGGATTGGAGCAGGAGATCAGTCTATGTCAATATCACTGGTAGAAAACAATATCCGCCTTTTGTTGAGCGACCAACGACGCAACATTGGTTATGGGAAGGAACAAAGTTGGAAGCAGCAGAGGAAGTTGCAGCAGCCACAAAATGCCAACCTTTATCTCTGGACATGGTGAAGAAGTACTCAAAACGCATGGCTAGAGCGTATCTCGTCCACGTGGAAGTAGAGGAAGAAGAAAAGATTGTAACTCCCAAGAAAATGACAACAACCTGATACCTAAGAAGTCTGTAGTAGTACCAGAGGATTGTAAAACAATCATCAAGGAGTTTGAAGGAGTTTCTCTTGTCAAACTATCCCAAGAATTATCTCTACAATGAAACATTTACGATGGGGGCCCAAATTTTCAACTAAACCGACATACGCAACAGCTATGAACAGATCCACATTTACGATAAAGACGTGGTCAAGAAGACCACATTCTATACCAGATATGGATACTTTGAGCCCACAGTCATGCTTTTTGGACTCACAAATGTCCACACAACATTGATGGCAGCGATGAACAACATATTCTGCTCGTACCTTGATGGCTTTGTTGCCATGTACCTCAATTGCATCCTTGTGTATAGACGCACCATGGAGGAGCACAATGGAAATCTCCAAAAAAATCTTGAACTCTTACAAAGAGAGAAACGTTTTGGGAAACTCTTGAAGGGTGACTTCGATCACCATTCAATTGAGTTTATAAGCCACAAAATTGGTGGCAGACGGATCACCATGGACCTGAAGAAGGTGGAGGTGGTCGATTATTGGTCAATGCCGATGAATGTTTGGGATGTCCAAGTGTTTTTGGGCTTTTGCAACTACTACTGTAAATTAATAAAGGACTACAATCGAGTGTCTGTGCCCTCTCTGATCTCACTCGATAAAACCACCAAGTGGAATGGGGGGACAACGACTAAGAAGCGCTCAACTCTTGGAGAAGCGCTCAGACCTCGGTGCCAACCTTACGACTGGCGAACCCAACCGTGGACTATATCATGGCCACCAATGCATCCGATCGAACCAACTGAGCCATTCTCATCCAAGACAACGGCGGTGGAGAACAACCGGTCACATACATGTCAAGAAAATTGTGCCAACCAGAGCTCAACTATGTTATGCAGGAGAAACACATACTTGCAGTTGTGCTTGCATTCAAAACATAGGTGCTACCTGGAATGCTCATGGTGAATCATTTGCACTGACTACCGTGCACTGAAATATCTCAAGACATTGCCAAATCTGAACTGTTGATGGACTCAAAGGATGGAGTTCCTCTAATCCAACTTTGACCATGACATCAAGTAACGGGCTGGAAAAAAATATCCGGTGGACGCTCTCCGCCGACGACCATATTTCATGGCAGAGATTGACATGTTGCTCATTGAAGGAGACCCATACCTCACAAGACTTTTGGTGAAAGGTTACAAGGAGTTCGGTGGGTACGACAAGACCAAGTTTTGGTTCAATGACCCCTACTAGAAACGGCAATTGACTCGCCAGGTCGTTGTGCCACCGAACAAGGAGTTACAGAGAATGTTGTTGGCGGAATGCCACGACAATGATCTGGGTGAAAAAAATTGGCAAGAACAAGATGCTGAAGAAGCGGGCAAAATTCTAGTGGTGGGACAAGATGCACACCAACATGCCACCCCCTGTGACATCTGTCATCGACATAAATGTCGACGCACGAGGCCACTCGGTCTACTCCAATCCCTGGCGCAAACTGATGACGCGTTATGGCAGTCGGATCCAATTGTCAACAGCGTTCCACCCTCAGACCGATGGGAAAACAGAGCGGACCAATCAGACGCTTGAACAACGTCTCTCCACATTATGCAAGCTGTACGTCATTGCTTGAGCAGCCAAGCTGCCGCCTGCCAAACTTGCATAAAACTCCACAACTTCCACCGCAACTAGTAAAATCCCTTTTGAAGTTGTATACAGTAAAGTTCCTACCACACCGGCTGCATTACAAAGTCAGGGCACCATCCTCGTGGTCGACATTCACCGCAGGGTCTTCGCAAGATTTTGGGAGGAAACGTGACAGAGACTCGCAAAGACTCAAGTAGGTATGAAGTGAGCAGCCGACCAACATTGAAGTGATGACATGTTCAATGCTGGTAATCGTGTCCTTCTCAGCTCAACGAACATCAAAGTCCGAGGACAAGACTTTGTAAAGCTCAAATCTCGATGGTTGGATGGTTGAAGATCAAGAGAATGCAAACCCTTGTAGTCACGTGCCTTTGCCTGCCTGACAGCATGGCGATCCACCCTGTTTTCCACATTAGTAATCTCAAGTACTACCAGGAACCTAAAAAGTGTTGAAAAAATTGCCCCTCCGCATACCCAAGTGGAAGCTCCACGCCGGTGGATCTGGTGACTTGAGGATTGCTTGGATCCTAAAATGGATGATTTATCTGTAAAATTGACAAGTCGCTGAATCCGGTGGGAGTTGTTTTGCTGGTATCGGACAAGTATCGAGGGAGATATGGCCTTCCAAAGTTGGGGGTGTGTGCAGCAGCTCTGGGAGCCGGCTGCGACTCGAAATCCGGTGGATAATCGACCGGATTGAGTGACAAATAAACCACGTGGAGAAATTGCTCCGGAAGGCCTGCTGAGGCGTCCGGTGGATAATCCACCTGATCAGATGGATCATCCACCGGATCCTGTAGTGCAGGTTGTTACTGAGGGACTTCGCCAAAAATCATGGTTCAGCGTCCGAAACTCAGTAGTACGTTTTGTTACTCGAGGACTTTGTCAAAATTATGACTGCGGGTCCGCGGACAGGTTTCGAACCTCATCATACCCCATCACCAAAATCGATCCAAAAGTAAGGAGGGTGCTTGAAAAAAGTGTAGGGGACCCCCACACCATGTGCAATGGGATCTCCGCCTTGGGAGAGGCGCTTCGCACGTGAAGGAAGGCGCCACGGCGAGTGGCGGCGTCAGGCTTCTGTGGTGGGTGAGACCTGCGCTTCGGCAAGCGTAACTTGGTCTACGCTTGGCCAAATTGCGCACAGTTTGGTGCGTTAGAAAGCTCATGACTAGCCCTATGAATTTTGTGATGATGTCCATGCTAAAAAACTAATGCAAATACGCGTTATTCCCTTAGCAAAAGTGACTGTCTCCAAATGCCTGCTCACATAGCGTGAGGCGACCAGAAAGCTCACGCTCAGTCTCAGATTTGCTCAAAACAGAAGAAGTGAACCACTAGAGATGATCATACAAACGTCAGGACCGCATCCCACGGATTTCTCCTGACAGAAAGAACTTCCTCGACAGATGTTTTGCACCACCACCTCTTGTTCAAGTGGACACGGATACAGAGTACGTGTTTAAATTCATCTCTATACATCAACATTGTGGTAAAAAGACCAAATATCTGGTCAAACGGCATGGCTACGATGCTCTGGTATAACAGCTGGGAGTCCTAAAAGAACTTGTGAGACATTGATCACCTGATCAACAGCTACTGCAGTTGTCACAGGTCTACGCATGCAAACATGCTCAGACGTCACGAATGAAAGGGGAAAAGTGTCAACATGATGACATCGTTGATCCCAAGTTCTCTCGTTTCTTTTATGTGACTAGACGTCACAAACAGGTGTAATTTTCCCTGGCGTTTTCTGTATTGAGAATTTTTTAACATGTTACTTCTGGCTGAAAAATGGATGAAAATACCACGTATCCCTGTTTTTAGAGAAGTTGCCTGATTCTCCTCAACTTGGAACAATAAGTCTTACTTGCCCTTACCGTGGAACAATCAGCCCCATTTTCCCCTGCTTGTAACAATAAGCCGCATTCATCCCTTCTACACTGATGGAGGTTAAGGTCCAAAAACAACAACAATGTACCCCTCTGATTTCTCAAACAGAAGCATGTTGAAGTGGCATGGAATGTGGCAATGACAAACATTATTTTCCACCCAACATTCACCAATCCCTTTATGAAGGAGCTTGAAATCATTAGACGTGTCGTTTGCAAGGAGTTTGCATAGGGTGTGTGAGACTTCCCATGTTAAAAGGGAACCATGTGACTTGCGTGAACACTCTCTCATTGATTTCTGCTGTGAAATCTCAGTTTGTGTACATGCTCGTGCAGATGGCCAAATTGGCAGACGTTGGAGATGGCGGATTCTGAGCGATGGAGGGGAAGTTGCATCATTTTGAGGACCATGGCTTCCGTCTCTTTGTGTGGATTCTCATGCAAAAAACAATCATAGGCGGCTATTTTGAGTAGCATAGAGTCTCTCTAGGTTTAGGTAGCCATAACTCCTTTGTGTGATTTTGCTAGCTGATTCTAACTGCCCAACTGTGTTCGCAATATCCCACACCTTCATCATTTTTTCTTCTCTCTCAACTCCAGTTTCATCATCTTACCCTTCCTTCCGGTTGCTGCCACATCAGCAGCTGATTCAGCTAGACCAAACCGGCAAATGTGAGAAACAAAGAAAAAAGAAGGGGAAAAGAATTCATGAGCTCTCCCTCGTGCTCCCCTTATTTGCTTTCTACCTGCCACACAAGAGGAGAAACAGCAATAGTAGCTTGATCAGCGAAAGAAGGAGAAGTAGAAGGTGGCATAGCAGCAGCAACAATAGTGAAGTAGCAGCAATAGTAGTGGTGGCAATAGAGCGCAGTAGCAGCTGAAGCAACGTGATGGCGGCAGCAGTAGCAACAGCATCAGCAGCAGCAACAACAACAGTAGTAGTAACACAGTTGCAACGTGAGTTGCACGCAGCAGCTGGAGGAGCACACAGCAGCTGAATGANGATTTCTGCTGTGAAATCTCAGTTTGTGTACATGCTCGTGCAGATGGCCAAATTGGCAGACGTTGGAGATGGCGGATTCTGAGCGATGGAGGGGAAGTTGCATCATTTTGAGGACCATGGCTTCCGTCTCTTTGTGTGGATTCTCATGCAAAAAACAATCATAGGCGGCTATTTTGAGTAGCATAGAGTCTCTCTAGGTTTAGGTAGCCATAACTCCTTTGTGTGATTTTGCTAGCTGATTCTAACTGCCCAACTGTGTTTGCAGTATCCCACACCTTCATCATTTTTTCTTCTCTCTCAACTCCAGTTTCATCATCTTACCCTTCCTTCCGGTTGCTGCCACATCAGCAGCTGATTCAGCTAGACCAAACCGGCAAATGTGAGAAACAAAGAAAAAAGAAGGGGAAAAGAATTCATGAGCTCTCCCTCGTGCTCCCCTTATTTGCTTTCTACCTGCCACACAAGAGGAGAAACAGCAATAGTAGCTTGATCAGCGAAAGAAGGAGAAGTAGAAGGTGGCATAGCAGCAGCAACAATAGTGAAGTAGCAGCAATAGTAGTGGTGGCAATAGAGCGCAGTAGCAGCTGAAGCAACGTGATGGCGGCAGCAGTAGCAACAGCATCAGCAGCAGCAACAACAACAGTAGTAGTAACACAGTTGCAACGTGAGTTGCACGCAGCAGCTGGAGGAGCACACAGCAGCTGAATGAGAACATAGTAGCAACTTTAGCACAGAAAAAACAGAAGCACACAACAGGAACATGAGCAACAGCATTGCGCATGAACAGTAGTGGCTCCATAGCGATAACTGTAGCGGAGGCAACCGCTAGAGTAAAGCAAGCCACAAAAGCTACACGGAAGCTGTGCAAGCTCTTCGCAGCTACTCTGGCTGCCGGCCACCAACCACCATCGTATTTTCTAAGTAAATCATGAAATTCCCCAAAAGGGGTATCCGTATACTGGCAGGGTAGTTAAAAAAAAAAAAAAGCAACCTTAAAGTTTTCCTGTATTCCTCTTTTCCTTAGATCCTCTAGGAAAGCATGTTCTGGATTCATTGAAAAATATTCAAGCTCTACAAGCAACCTATAGTAGCACCAACAATGCAGTACATAGTGGCGGTAGCATCTGCTGCCAATCACTATGGCGGGACAAGGTACCGCTTGTGTTACACATTCCATCTCAGCTAGTGTGACACGACTAGCTGACCATGTCTCTGCTCTTCAACAATAGGTAGAAAACTTGCGCACACTCATAAGCACATTGGATTCTTCTTAGACAGCCTCACACATTCAGCTACCTCTCTCTGGCCAGCCTGGTTCCACAGTCCCTATTGCAACCCAGACAGTAGCTCAACAGCATCAGGATCAGCTTTGTAAGTATTCCGTTTGAAGTGACTTAGGGTCTCGAGGGACTTTAGCCACCGTTCAGAGCAGGCAAAAATGTTTTGAGACACCATCAGCTCAACTTGACGTAGGACAATTAATGCCGTGAGAGTTGTTGTATCTGTGGGATGTGAAGGTCTTTGGCCCTGCTACAGCTTGAATCATGACTCCTCCATCCCCAAGCAGTTGTTTGACATAGGCCGTGCAGCTAGGGTCCTCGTCTTCCCTATACCGGACAAAGGTTACACGGACCTCAAACCCTGCATTGGAGATCCAACTGCCAGTATTGACCTTGACTGGAGTGTTTGCCAGAGACTGCTGCTCATCGCTGTTTCCGCTCTCTCCTTTCACCGTTGTCATTGCAAGGTTTACGATATTGTGAACTGTGGAGATGCGCTAAGAACTTATGGGAGGTTATCATCAGGTAGTTAATGCGTCAGTTGCCCCTCCAGCGCCACAACACCCTTATAACAAGTATTACGCCGAGCGGAAAATAGGTGGTTCACATGGATGAGGTGCGGGTCAAGAGACGATTCGAGGAATTGGGACAAATGGATCATTTTTATTGAAAAGGAACTGAAATTTGATGAAAAGTGTTGAGTGAGTCAAGCACATACATACAATTCCAAGAATGAGAATGAGGCATATGCCGGGTCCTTGGCACTCGGGCTGACCGACAAGTGTGAGGTTACACAGTGAGTGGCTGCTTTGAGAAGCTCCATAGGGACGTCCCAGGGCTTCAAGAATATTGAGGTGCAGCTTCATACAAATCTAGCACCATCGAGAAGTCAACCAAACAAAATTGAAATATCGAAATGGTGCACGATGTTTCTTTCGACCAAATTGGAACGTGATCAAAGCTGTCAGAAACTTGTGGAACAGAACACCGAAGGTCGGGACAGGTGGCCAAAACACCCTCGGCTGGTCCGTGTAATAATCCTGAGGTCGACGTGTGCTGGGCCATAAGTGTATGAACAAAAATGCCCACTCGCTGAGTTTAGGCACTCATGTACGTCAGGGACGTAACAGTTCCCCCCTTTTCAATCACAACGTCCAAGCACATTAGAAGACATAGACTGGTGATGGTAGTCTTTGATCAAGTGATCAATGTCTTGAAGGTATTCATAGGGCTTCCAACTATTGTGTACGGCGTCGTAGCCATGCCACTTGACCAGACACTTGGTCGTATTTTCACAATGTTGGTTTCCAAGGATATCTTTAATCACGTACTCCATATCCCTGTCTATTTGTACAACAGGTGGAAGTGAAATGTCTTCATCAGGGAAGATTATACTGGGATCCCGGTAGTGCTTGAGCTTGCTGATGTGGAAAACAGGACCAATCGCCATGTTTTCAGACAGGCAAAGTCAAGCGACGAGAGGGGTTTGCATTTGCTTCATCGCAAACGGTCCCAACAACCAGGGTTTGACCTTTGCAAAGTCATATCCTAAGAGTTTGATGATCGCTGAGCTGAGGAGAACGCGATCTCCAGCACTGAATACGACATTGCTGCAATGGCGTTCGGTCGCTCGCTTCATAGCCGCTTGTGTCTTTCCGAGGGTCTGCCGTGTCTCCTCCCAAATGCTTGAGAATTCCCTGTGCTGGATATCAACCACAGGGTTGCTGATCTGACTCAGTAATCCGACAGGTGAGGCGGGAAGTTTGGCGTACACCACTTCAAAAGAGATTTTACCAGCTGCGGTGGAAGTGGTAAATTTGTATGGGATTTTGGCGGACGGCAGTTTGGCTGCCCAATTGGTGCTGTGTGGCTTGCATATTGTGCAGAGAAGCTGCTCCAGCGTCTGATTGGTCAGCTCCTGTTTGCCCGTCGGTTTGCAAATGGAACACTGTTGATAGCTGGATCCAACTACAGTTTGCACAAAAAATGACAAGTAAATTGGTCGTCTCTGTCGCTAATGATAGTACGTGGCAGAATGTATAGCCGTACAATTTTATTTAGAAATAGCCGTGCTGCTCCTCTTGCGGTGACGGTGGTCGTCGTTTGACTCAAGTGCAACATTTTAAAAAATCTGTCCACCACAACAAGGATGGCATTGTATCCCTCAGGAATGGCCAAAAAATCTCGCCACAGAATTCATGATAATGTCGACCCACGAATCCGTCAGAACAGTTAGGGGTTAGAGTGGACCAGGTGGCCTTGTGCGACAAGATTCTTGTTGCTGAAATGTGTCGCACGGCTTAGAGAAAGTTGACAGGTCGGTCTGCATCTCGTCCCACCAGTAATAATTCACCAATTTTTTCAGTGTTTCCTTCACCGAAATGTCCACCTGGACTGGTGTTGTGGACTTGCTCTAATAGCATTGTATTCAGCTCCTTGTTTGGTGGAACAATGGGTTGGCGAGTGAATCTTTGTCACTTGTAGTGGTCTTCAAACCAGAACTTGGTCTTGTCATACCCATCGAACTCCTCGTAACTCTTCGCTTACAGCCTCGCGTGGAACGGGTTGATCTTGGCCACTAAATCTGGCCGCTGAGCTAGAGCATCCATTGGAATAGTTTTTCCAGGCCAGTACTCAATGTCTTCGTCAAAGTTAGACTTGAGGAACTCCATCCGTCAAGTTGGTCAATGGCTCAGATTTGGCTGAGTCTTGAGATTTTTCAGGGTGTGATGGTTGGTGTGGACGATGCAACACGGCCAGTCAAAGTAGCACTGCTTTGTCTTGAATGTGTGCAAGATGACGAGTATTGCTTTCTCTTTCACTGTGGAGTTGAGTTCAAGCTTTTGTAATTTTCTGGACATATACTCAATCGGTTGTTCTCCAACGTCGTTGTGCTGGAGGAGAGCGGCTCCAATGGCTCAATCGGACGCGTTGGTGGCCATGATGTAGTCCACCATTGTATTTTCCAATCGTAAGGCTGGCACCAAGGTCAGAGCGTTTCTCAAAGAGTTAGACGCTTCTTGTTCGCAGTCCCTCCAAGTCCACTAGGTGGTGTCTTGAGTGAGATTGGAGAGAGGCACTTTCACTCAAGCATAGCCCCAAAAAATTTTGGACATTGACCAATCAACAACCGCCTCCACCTTTTTTGGGTTGGTCATCCGCCCACCGTCGATGATGTGACCTAGTAACTTGATCGAACAATGAAAAAAGTTGCACTTCGTGAGTTTTTGTAAAAAATTCTCTCTTTTCAAGACCTGCATAACTTTTCCAAGATGTCCATTGTGCTCCTCTTGGGTAGGGCTGTACACAATGTTGTTGAGATACACTACCAAAAAGTAGTCAAGGTACGGGCGGAATATGTTGTTCATGGCCGCCATAAATGTTGCGAGGATATTTTTCAGTCCAAACAACATGACCGCGAACTGGAAGTTATTGTATCTGGTATGAAATGCTGTCTTCTTCATGTCCTCATAAGATTTCATGGATCTGCTGAAATCCGTTATGTAGGGCAGTTTTGTTGAGAATTTGGGCCCTCTGGAGTTGGTGGAGATATTTTTCTGCTCGTAGAAGAGGGTAGCGGTTCTTCATGGTGATTTTGTTCAACGCTCCGAAGTCCACGCACATCCATGTTCCTCTGGTTTTCTTCTTCAGAAAAATCACTAGTGCCGTGTNAATTCTTGAGCTTCCCCTGCCTCCGCGTGGACTAGCCACGCTTGAGATCCATACTTCAGGTACCTCGTGGCCATGTCCAAAAACATCAGTTTGCATTTTCTGGGTGCCACAGCTTCCCTTACGGATTCTTCCTCTGCTACTTCTCATAACAGCCATTGCATTGTGGGTTGCTCAACCAGAGGCAGGTAACATTTTCTGCTAGCGATGCTAACGTAGACCAATCCGCTACTCCAGTCCACCTACTGATTGTGTCATCACAGAAAATCTTGCCCAAGGATGTTTCTGTGGTCTCTCATAGAGAAGTTTCTCTAGACCGTTACACCGTGCATATCTCTGATTTGCAGTTGGAGTGGTTCATGAAGTCGATGGGTTTGCAGTCATCCGTTGACGTTTTTTTCCTCAAACACTCTCGATTTGGTCTAGAAGCCCATCTTCTAAACTATGTTGTTGCTCACAAGGCTATGAGAAGCTCCTCCATCTAGTAGTGTCAGTACCGTTATGTGACTCAAACAACCCCTCGGTTTTACTCGTGGCAATTTTGCCAGTTGGTCATCCTCATACCCCTCGTTGACCTCTGCGATCTGAGTACCCCTCGTCTGTGGTGACGTTAGCCACTTTGATGGGTGATTGATCGGCGTAGAATTTTCTAGCTGGAAAGGAACGTCTCCGTCTACTCTTGCCCTTTCACTGTTTCCCCACTCCTCATTTTTTGTCCAAGAATTTCCCCTATTTTTGGTATGCTGATGCCTTTCTTGACTATCGCACAAGATATGACCTGGCTTCCCATAATTCCAGCAAAGCCATTGATTGCGTTAATTGACGCTATCGATCTCCATCAGAGACAAGGTTTCTATCAGTTGCCACCTTCTTCCACCACGATAAGGATTATGGTTCTGGGATGACTATCCATAACATACATGCATCCGATTGTTGCAGTCGGTAGTTTTGATGCAATCAGTTACTGCGATCATTCTCAGAAGGTCGTCCTGGGTGCCAAAATGGTAATCACTTGCTGACTATCTCGCTTAAGGCTGATGTTGTAGAAAAAACATAGTTCATCGGGGGCGAGGTCGCTAACTAGTGATGTTTTGTGGAAGCGCCGCATACAATCCACCATGTTGGATTGCTGACGCAAGGGTTGAAGTCTGTACCGTGCGTCAGATTTCTCGTTTAGCTTCCTTAAAAAAAACAAGGGTAGCACACGTAAAGTTCCTCCACAATTTTGGTGGCATGAGAGAGTCATGGTATGTCCAATTTATATTCTTGAGGGATAGTAAATCTGGGTCGATGATGTGAGAGCAATCATATGAGTCGTTGATGTGGCTCCACTAGTGTCCTGCTTTCGTTTGATGGTCTTAAGATGGGACAACTAACTTTACACCATACTGCACAAAAGGGAAGTCGTGAGGTCAATTTTGTTATAATCATTGTTCACCCCAACAACGGTGAAGAACAACTTCAAAATCATTGGCCACATCTTGACCATTGGTCCCTTGGAGTTCGCAGAATCGGACAGCTCGGGGAGTTCCAGTCAAATCTGCGGTTCACTCGAGAGTTAAGAAAGCTTCTCGGTGAGCACGGCTTTACGCGCACAAGAAATCCTTAGCTCCTCCAATACCATGGTGATTTGTTGGAGCACATGGGTGTTGCTCTCGAGTCCCGACAGCTTATGGAATAGGTCTTCATTGATATGCGATTGTTGGTTGGTGCCTCCGGTCCTGCTAGGTGTCAATCCGACAGGCAGCGACGGAGGGAAAAGGTTCATTGATCCATCCCTTGGTTGGTCGTCAGGGTTGTTGGTGTTGTGCCATTTGCTACAAAAGCTTCCACTGCTGTTTAGTTCATCTTGAGGGGTTCGTTGTCCGTGTGCTACTGATCCTCCATCACTGGAGTGTTTGTCGGAGACTGCTGCTCGTCGCCGGTTGCGCTCACTCCGTTCACCGTTATTGTCGTGAGGTCTCTGGATTTGTGAACAGTGGAGATGTACTAAGAACTCGTGCAAGGTTTTTGTAAAGTAGTTCATGTTGGTTCTAGTGGGTGTGGAGGCACCCTCATGGATGCCTAGCTCTAACTGAAGCACGCTACCAAATGTTGGGGCAGCCAATAGACAGCAATGGTGAAGAGTGTGGAATACAAAGATCACGGATGTGAGTGGGCAGAATATGTCGCATTCAGTAAAACTGAATGGAAGCACGTCTTTGTTACTTGGCACAGTGGGATTACATCAGATCCTTATAGCCTGTGATCTAAGCTTTCCAACGCGTCCAAGCACGCCCAAAAAGGAGCAGTAGAGCCCTTGGTGGAGCCGCCCACCTTGCCTTGCATGCTAGGCAACGGGAGGCGCTTCGACGATGACCAGTCGAAGAGCCTGTCCTCGCCCAAAAGTCAATGAGAGGTTCACTCTGGTCAAGGAGGTCCTTATGGTTACCTCATCCATGCCCCTGGTGCATTTGGAGCCCATTAGGAACAAAGCCGGATTACTGGCGGCGGATTATCCCGCCACTCATGGCAGGTACCAGATTCCACCTGCCAAACACCCAATTTTTGGGCTAGGCTAACTTTCTTAATACTCACTCAAATCAAGCTATTCAAAGCTTGATCCTGCATGGAAAAATCCAAGACATCAAAATCTAAATTCATCTTTTGTGTTCAATCACTCGTCATTGGTCGAACCAAGGAGTACAATCAACGGCACTCATGGCAAGGGGCACACCATGTCAACAATCTCCCCCTTGCACCGCAGCCTTGATGCCTGTCCTTGAACATCAGCCATGCACTTCTGCCCGGCCAAGCTGCTACTGTGAGCAACTCTCCTCAGCTTCCCTGCACCAATCACAACCCATAGCGGCGGACCCCTTGCTCCCCACTATGATCAGTTGTATCCCCGTGCGGGACTTGACAGCGTCCCCTGTGGCCTGCCTGCCTTGTTGTGTTGGTGTTGCTTTGTGCCGCGGCAGTTGGTTGCCTCCTTGAGATGACCTGGGAGCACTCACCTCCTTGCTACATTACTCCCCCTCACACAGGAGACCTGCAACCCTTGCGAAGTCCTCCCCAGCCTTCAGAGGCCTCGGAGCCCTTTTGAGTCCTCCAACACCACCGTGTGTGCCTTGGGTGCCATTGTGTTTTCAGCACCCTCGACACCTTGCAAGCTTGACCCAGCGTGCTGCAGACCTCTCCCACGTTGTTTTAGTGCTTCCTTGGTGCTGATCTTGGCCCTTGATGCCACCGCCTCTGCGCGTGCCGTCTTGACCAAGTTGCTGATGCCTGCACTACCAACACTGGCTTGCCCTTTGTTGCAACCAGCCTTGCGGGATCCGTTGTGCTGCAGCTACGACTGCTCCTTGAGCCGCTGCCTGCGCTGCTGCCGCTGCCTTGCCGCACGTCCTAGACATGAATGCCTCTCCCCGTTGGAGAGGACTTTCGGTGCCGGTCCTTTGGTCTCAGCTCCCTCGTCGCACTCCTCATGCACCTGCGTCCCCTCTTTGGGAGGACGTGGAGAAGCGGGGATCCCGCTCCCTTCTCCCACACTGTGCATGTTGCATGCCTCATCTTCTAGTTTTGCAGATTTCAGAGATGCCAACACACCTGTTGCATCCTTCGTTGCATGTTCCTCGAGTGATTTCTCTCCTCCTTGAGGACTTGGAGCCACCAACGCCATGACCACACCTTGCAGCCTGGTCCTTTGCTCAGCTACCATCGCTCCCTCATGGGACTCGATAGCGCCCTCTTGGCCTGCCTTGTAGCCACGGTCCACCGTTGATGTCGCTCGGAGCACGTTTTGCTCTGATGGAGAGCTCAGCCACTTGTTGCCACTCTCCCCTTGTTGTACAGCCCTCCGGACCACCTCCACCCACTTTTGTTGCGGTGCATCTACTGCCCGGCCTTCAGCCGCGTGGTACTCTTGGTCCCAGTCCGCTAATGCACTGAGCCGCTTTGGCTCACTTTGAGGACCTGCCTTCTTGGCTTCCTCAA
>SZWC01001702.1:210482-231104 GCA_023375785.1 Penium margaritaceum | reverse complement strand
GGGGGGGGGGGGGGACAAATGAGGCGGCAATTGGTGCCAAAAGTTCCAACTGACGGACGGTGGCCGGCACTTTCATCGTCGAAGTTACCCCCTCCCCCTCCCATGATGGCCACCCTCCTGCAAGCCTGTTTTCACCATGCTCCAGCAATGGCATGAGTGTCTTGAGCATGGAAAAAAAAGGTGAGTGGATGGGGCTCAATGTTCACGGACAGGGGCAAATTAGGCTGTGTGTTACAATGTAGGGACAAACGAGGTATTTTCTTCCAAAAGAGGGGGGAACAAGTGTCACAGTTGAAAAAATAGAGAGGTATCTACATTCTTACCCAAAAAAAAATGAATGGGGAGTTATCGACTCCCTATTCATGGAGGGGATTCCGGCCGGCAGGCGTCGGCCAGAATCCTTGGCAAAAGCCCCCCCCTAGCCCATCAGTCCCCCCTTCCATTGCGGCCCTCAATTGAAAGGACTTTGATTGGATCAGACGTGGTCAGTAGGAGGGCTGCGAGAGGAGCCGGGGACTGAGAGGATGAACAAGGCGGCGGTTGACAAAGTGCCGACCGACAGACGTCGGCCGGCACTTTTGTGGACCGAATTCCTCCCTCCCCCACACCTGAATGGACATGCATTGCTAGATTGCTGGTATCACAGTTATCTAGCAATGCATGCCCATTCTCACCATGCTCAAGCGGCAAAGAGCGTTGCTGTTTGAGCATGGTGAAAATGTGTTGGTGGATGGGAATTGTTATTGCCGGACAGGGCGGATGAGGCTTATTGTTCGGAGGGGGGGGGGGGGGGGGGGAGGGATGGGGCATTTTATTCTGGGGTAGGGGCAGATGGGGCTTGTTCTTCCAGTTTTTGGATACATGAGGGTGACCCATGTCAACACAGGGGGTGAACGGTGTTTTTTCCGTCACAACATTGTTGAGGGTGCTCTCTTAGAAAAATGTATACACGCGTGTCTAATCTGGGTGGCAGATCCAAAAAAGGTGGGCTATGACAGCATGGCCAAAATGCATCGAGCCCATTGTTATTGCTGCAAGAGTCAACTGTGCAATCTCTGACCTTTGTCACTCGAGATCATGGTTCAAGGTTTTGAGGCAACATCAGTTGAAAACTTCAAAACTGGAAGCTCATACTTCAATATTTCAAATGGTGAAGTTTTTTCAATAGTAGCCATTGGAATGTAACCCGTCAGTAGAAATGCAAAATGAAAATTCACTAAATGTATCAATGCATGAATGATTTTTGTACCAATACCAACAAATTGTTGTAGAGAACTGCCGTTGAGGTACTCGGTGTGACATCCCAGTTGTACACAAGTCCCTCAACACCGCGAGTGGAAGTTTTTGTCCTAAAGTTCATGGCCCACAATGCATTTACCTCAGAAGTTTTACACTACTTAGCCAAGGGCACTTTTGCCACCTACCCTGACCTCTGATGTTTCATTCCCAAAGGTTATGAAACTTCGACCACATTCTAGAATGTTCAGTAAACGTATTGCAAACTGTATCGATGTTTTGATTTTTCTTTGTTGCTTTCTTGGGGGTGCTAGGCTTAAAAAATCACGCCTCAATATTCTCAAAACCCCATGAATTCTGGACGGAGTTTCTCAAAGGAATTACTTATAGCATGACCTCGCACTAGTCGCTTGGCACGTGCACCAAAGTCCCAACATATGCCTCATTTTGAATCTCCTCATTGTGTATTTGTGCTCCACTTGTTCGACACTTGTCAATGAAACACACTTAGTGCTTAATACATATTATCCATTTATTCCTATTCCTTGAATTGTCTATTTCTTTGCACCTCATCCCTCTGAAGCACCCACGTTCCACTCGGCGTATCACTTGGTACCATAGCACAGTAGCAGTGGATGGACAACCGAAACATTAACTACCAGGCGAAAACCTTGCACAATTCTTTAGTACATCTCCACCATGGAGAAGTCTGTAGACCTTGCAATGACAATGGTGAACAGAGCGAGCACACCTGCCAATGAGGAGTGGTAATCAACAAAGACTTCGGTGAGGGAGGATCAGCAGCATGCGAGCAATGACACTGAGGAACAGCAGCTTTTGTGGAAAATGGCATAGCACCGATGACCCCGACGGCCAGCCCTGTGACAGACCCTTGGGCTCGATGAACCACCCCCTCGCCGTTGCCCACTGGGTCCACACTTGGTGCGATGGGAGGCACCGTCTGGTAGGCTTGCATTAACGAAGACATGTACCAGAAGCTGTCAAGACTCGAGAGCCTCATGCCCATCCAATTGAGGAGCTCAACAAAGCAATGGAGGAGGAGCTAAGGAATTTGCTTTGCTGTACGGGAAGCAATGCTCACTGATTGAAATCTTCAACACTCAAGTGAACCCCAAATTTGACCGGCACCTCCTGAACCGTTTGATCATGCAAAATCAACGGGACTGACGGTCAGGATGTGGCTGAAGAGTTTGGCGGTGGACTTCACTGCTACTGGGGTTAGCAACCCAAGAAAAAAAAGATCTCATGGCATCGCTTTTGTGTGCCCGGTTTTGAGTTGGCCGTCTGATAAAAAGGCCATTTAATGGTAGTAGGAGACCAGAAGAGCCCAATTGACGGCTCACGTAACCGCTCTCACATAGCCAACTGTAGGCGTACCACCTCTCCAGAAGATCATCCAACATGGCACGACTGTCTGACTCCACCGAAGAAGAAATATTTCTTCGCACACACCACCTTTGCCTTCTTTGAAAGGATGAACAAGAATTCTGAAATGCAGTACATGCTCGAATGCCTCTGTTAGAAGTCCGGCATGGCAGCGTACATCGGGCGTTTGTGCAAAATCATTACCGGCAGCGACCTCGCCCCCGAAAAACACTGTTTCAAGTACAAAAGTTGCCTCATGCAAAGTATTTGGCGAGCAATTTCCATATTCAGCATCCAAGTTGACCTTCCATAAATGATCGCAGTAGCCGATTGCATTGACAGTGCCAACTACAATGCTCACTTACAGGAAGCTGACGGCTGGCAACCCCAAAGTCACAACCTTCACCATGGTGAGGGAATTCATTTTTGGTGGAAACCTCCTCTCTGATAGAGATTAATGCCACCAGTCATTGCGATCAACGAGTCTAATGGACTTGCAAGAAACCTAAGCACATGTTGTGTGACTGTTGGAAACAGCAACAGTATGACAAAAATGGGGAGAAGACGTAGATGAAAAATGAGGAGGTTGGGAACAACAAGGGATAGGAGTAGATGTTGGAATTCCTGTCTGGTAAAAAAAGAGTGTCAACTGACCGCCCATGTGAGCAGCTCACATTGCAGTGGAGGGTTCCTGAGATTGCAAAGTTCGACGAGGGATACAACCATGACCAACCGGAAATATGGCTATGGGTACAACTGAGGGGTTGTAATAATCGTAAAACGGAACCGGTGCTATTGGATGAAGGAGCATTTTACAGTTTTATAATCAACAACATGGTGCGGAAGCTCGGTTTGCAGATCAAACCAAGGATTGAAAGGGGAAAACTGCTGATAGATTATTGCAGATCTGTTGACTTTGCAAACCTCTTTGACTGCAAATCAGAGGTCTACACAACGTAATGGTCAGGAGAACTTGTCTACTGAGCTACCACAAAATCATCCTCGGACGAGATTTCCTGTACCGACATAATGTGTAGGTAGATAGGATTAGTGGATCCATCTATGTCAGCATAAGTAGAAAAATGTAGTACATATCTCTCATGCAGTGACTCACAACGTAGCGACGGTAACGGGAAGTGTCAGAGGTAGAAGTAGCAGAGAGATTTCCACTAGTTGCAAAATACCAGCGGATATCTTTTGACATACCAGTGACATGGAGCTCGAGTGTGGCTAGTCCATGTGGAGACAGGGGGAGCAGAGGAGATTGTAGCAGCAAAGGCAACTACATCGGCCTCAACACAAGACAGTTTTGCAGCCATTTTGGAGGCATTTGCATCTCTCGTTGAGGAGTTCAAAGGCTCTTTTCTTTTGGGTCAAACTACCCTGAGAGCTGCTGTCACAACGAAACTCTGATCACCAGATTAACCTGAATCCTATGGGCAGCATGGCGCATGTGACGGAGACCTATTGCATGAGCGACCATGAGCTGACTAAACTCAAGAAGCAGCGAGACAAGATCCTCCGACAGGGGTTCACCAGACCCTCCACATCACCCTATACGACACCTGTACATTCTATAAATAAAACTAGAGAGATGCCGATGTGTGTGGACTACCGAGTGTTGAATGAGATCACCATGAAGAACCGCTACTGTTTTCCCTGAGTGGATGAAATTTTGTACCAACTCTTTGGAACACTGATTTTCACAAAAATTGACCTACACAATAGCTTCTATCACATCTATGTATATGTTAAAACCATCCAGAAGACAGTGTTTCCCACCAGATATGCACGCTTTGAGTTCACGGTTATGTTGTTTGGACTCAGAAATGTCCTCGCAATGTTCATGGTGACAATGAACAACAATTTTCACCTATACCTTGATGACTTCGTTTTTGTGTATCTCGATGACATCCTTGTATATAGTCACATACCGGAAGAGAGAAAGTTTACAAATAAATCTCAGAATGTGACTTCGCTTGCAGTTCGATCGAGTTTTTGGGCCACATCATCAGCGGCTTACGGATCACCATGCACCTGAAAAAGGTGGAGGTCGTCGTTGATTGGCCAACGCCATCCAATGTTCGAGACTTCCAAGCGTTTTGGGGATTATGCAATTACTATCACCAATTTGTAAATGAAAACTCTCAGGTGTCAGTGCCTCTCTCTGATTTCACTCGCAAAACCACCAAGTGCCTTTGGGGTGTCAGCAAACAAGAAGCGTTTCACTCTTTGGGAAACTCTCTGACCTCGGTGCCAGAACTACAATTGGCAGATCTTACAATGGACTACACCATGACCACCAAAACATATGATCAATCAATCGAGGTCATACTCCTCTAGGATGATGGTGGTGGAGAATAACCAGTCGTGTACATGTTATTCAAAATATGTGGGTTTTATCTCAACCACACCATGTATGAAAAGGAGATACTTGCACGCATTCAAAATGGGACGGTGCTACTTGAGATGCGGGTGATGCCGGATCGGACCATGATCTGAAGTATCTCAAGACTCAGCCAGATTCGAGCTGTTGATGGACGGTTGATGGAGTACCTCGAGTCCAAACTTTACTACGACATCAAGTACCGACTTGGAAACATAAATCTAGTGGATGCTCTGAGTTGGTGACCAGACTTGATGGCCGAGATCAATACGTTACTCGTAGGATTTTACCGATGTATTGTAAAGATGTTTGCAAAGGGTGGAAAGGAGTTCTAGTTTGGCGACCCCTACTGGCAATTGACTCACCAGGTCATTATGCCACCAAGAAAAAAACTACGGCGGATGATGTTAGAGGAGTGCCACAACACCGGGCTGCATGGATACTTTGGTGAGGATAAGAGACTCAAGAAGCTGGCGAGGTATTACTGGTGGGACAAAATGCAGAAGAAAGTGACTGCCTCCTGCAAATTGTGCGATACCTGTCAGTTGAAAAAATCGCATCGCACTAGGCTACCGGGACTAGTCCAACCTCTTCCTATTCCAACATCAGGATGGACTTTGTGATGGATTTTTCCACCATTCCAGAACGCTATGAAGCCATCCTTATGGTGGTGGATACATGTTGAAAAATGTCATACTTCATCATGACAGCAACCACTGTTACCACAGGGGGAACATTTCGACTGTTTCTGAGTCAATTTTTGTGGCTACACAGAGTGCAAGATACCATCATCAATGACAAAGACTGCTGCTTCACTAGTTGTTTTTTGTGCAAATTGATGGAGCCTTACAAGAGCTGGATACAGCTCTCAACGGCTTTCCATCCTCAAACCGTCAGGCAGACTGAGCAAGCAAATCAGTTAACCAAAAAACATCTCCGTACTTTATGCAAACCACGGGACAAGGATTGGAAAGCAAAACTGCCGACCATCAAACTGGCATAAAAATCCACAAATTCTACCACATCGGATGACATCCCATTCAAAGTGGTCTACGGCAAAACTCTTGCCAACAATAATCTCACGGTCAAAATCCATTGACAGAATTTCTCCAGCGTTTGGAAGGAAACACGATCCTCGTAAAGAAACAAGCAGCAATGAAGGGAGCAGTGGACTGAAATAGCAACAATGACGTGTTAAGTGCTGGCGGTTGTGTCCTACTCAGCTCAGCAAAAATCAACTTCACAAAGATCAAACCCCACTGGTTGGGACTGTTTGAGATCAAGCAAATGCAAACCCCTGTCGTTGCTGAACTTTGCCTACCTGAAAGCTTGGAAATCCACCCTGTCTTCCAAATCAGCAAGCTTGAGCACTTCTGCGACCCCAACAAGAACTTCCCCACTGGAGATGTTGCTCCTCTACCGCTTGTTTATGTGGAATGGGATACAGAGTATGTGATTGAAGACATCCTTGGACATCAATGCCGTGGAAAACTGACCAAGTATCTGGTCAAGTGGCACAAGTATGATGCCCTCCACAACAGCTAGGAGTTCTATGACAACCTCTGAGACGTAGATCATCTGATTGACGGCTTCTGTCATCATCTTTGATCTACGTCCACATACGCGCCAGAACGTCATGAATAGGGGGGGGGGGGGTATGTCCCAAACATACACGAGTCCCTAAACTCTGCGAGTGGGCATTTCTTTCCTAAAACTTATAGCCCACTAGGCGTTGACCTCAGGATACTTGCGCCGCTCGGCTGAGGGAGTTTTGGCCACATGCACCGACCTCCTTTGTTCAGTTCCTGAAGGTTCTGACAACTTTGACCACTTTCTAGATTGATCGATAAATTTATGGCAATTTGTACCAGTGTTTCAATACTGTTTGGCTGAATTCTTGATGGTGCTATGTCTTCATGAAATTGCGCCTTGACATTCTCGAAACCCCTGACTTCTTGGCAGAGTTTCTTGAAGCAACCACTCACAATGCAACCTTGCACCACAACAAGATACAATCAGGAAACACGCAAGATACAAATGTAGCGTGCTGAACCAGAAATGTGTCAGAATATGCCTGAAACATGATTTCCAAATCATTGGCAATTGATAAGAAATACACAGAAAGAAAGGAGAACATCGTGTAAGGTAGGGGGGGAACCTAAGCACTGAAATGGTCCAAGTATGTGAGTCAAAATCTAAAAACAAACAGTATGAAAAATCTACGATGTACAATTTTTCCATGAACTACCTTTTTGCTCATGCTTCATGCCATTTTTTAAATGCAACTCTGGTGGGTTGACGTTGTTGTGTAACCGATGATAGGAAAGAAGGATAGTTCACCATGAAGAGAAGCAAATGTTTTTCTCTCTATCCATTGATGAGTGATCAGGAAGATGCAAGAGAAACACAAACTTAGCATGAAGCAGCACATCCCACTTGGAAAATGCAAAAACTTAGTGTGATGTAGGCGCTCTTGATTTTTTCTTATCGCCATTTTTTTTGTTGATGATAAATGGCTATTTCTAGGCTGAAGTCAAGGAATCCCGGTCAACAAATCGGGACATTGATGAAAATACGCCATTGATTTTAAATGAATTCTATCACAATAATTCCTTTTTCCAACCTTTGACTATGGTCCACACGTACACAGGTCCCCAAATTCCTCAAGTGAGCATTTCTGTCGTTACGTCTATGGGGTTTCCTTTCGGATGTAAAAGGTCTGGACAATTCAGTAATGAAAATTATCCGACCATTAGTTTTATTGAACGGACGAATGATATATGCTGCCCGTTGTGGAGATGTAGAACTGCATGATTTATCTTTGACTTTTTACACTTAAACTTTTGAATGAAGGTGGCGCTGTGGGCTGATTAGCACTTTAGCCAGGGCTCAAGTTACCAGAGGCCGCCTCGCCGTGCGGTAATCCAGGAGACGACATGGGGATAGACGACTCTCCAAAGTACACATTGGAGATTGATAGGAACCTAGGGAAATTTGGTGCAGAATCAGAGTGAACTGCATAATGGAACGGTGATTCCAGGTCCTCGATAGATTCAAAATCAAAATCAAAGCATCAGATCAGGGTCCAGAAATGAACTGCTCCACATGCGTTACGCCATATAATGTAAGATAAGTGGAGTAAAGATATCTAGGGAAAATATACACATGAGATTTTCTTTATGATCACAAACTATACTAAATTAATTGCATGAAAATAATGCAGCACAACTATATGAATTTGAGAACAAGGATGAAGCAGATATGAGGTCTTATGTGTTACACCAAACAAAACTTAAATGGTAAGAGGATGCTTAACTTTTTAGCAAAAGGATACTTGATGAAATGGAAACTTTTTGTAATGAATAATGGCTACAAATTGTACTTCAATGAATAGTCAATAGAACCGTCAAGCACATGGATACAGCTATGGAATCACGAACAAGGCATACTTGGGATCATGAGAGCTCAAGACGAGCGATGGATGTGAAGCCGCTTTGTGAATAGCTACTCCAAGAAACCCCACCTAGAATAAAAGGTCATTGCAGAGAGTCAAGGCATTATCTGTCAAGAAAATGAAAAAAACTTATTGAAACTTTGATGCGGTTGGTGGTAGTTTTTTCACTTGGAATGTGAGATGTTTGTTTTCTGTGTGTGCAGCTACGTGTGACCACTCCTCTGTGTCCATTCTCGTGCAAGTCACCAATGTCAACCCACCTGGCACCAGGGTCCCATGGCGTGATCATCCAAAACTCTGCAACTGATGGATACCTATGACACCGTGTCAGGGTCTTGCTGGGGCCCTTCTTATTGTTTTTGCAGCTTTTAGGATTTAGAGTAGACTTTCTATGGGCCTTATTTTTTTTTTTTCATTCTATTGCTGCTGATCAATACCAGACTAGGGCATGTGTGCAATTGGTACATGCGCATCAATATTAGGCATCGGTAATGTGATAAAGTGCCTCATTTTGGATCTTTGTACACCGAGATACATTGAACATAGTGATTTTAGACTGGTTGAAAGGCAGTCTGACATCTCACAACACGTATTTTGACTGGCTCCTGCAGAAATCACTTGTGATATGTAGTTGTCTGTTTCTACTCCTGTCTGTTATTTGGTTCCTTCAGGGACACAAATGATCTCTCTAATCAAATCCTTGCTGTTCTCGTGTCTTCCATGCCCGACAGCGGAAGAATTGACAAGGACAGGATTGCCAAATCAGCAGCAGCAGCAGCAGCACTAGGAAGCTTCCACATGCTTTATCATGGTATCAATCTCGCAAGACTGTTCTCAAAACGATTGGTAACACAGACGCAAAAACAGTTGCAATACTGGAGTGCACAGCTGTAGCTGAAGTGCTGGAAGGACCCACCATCAGCTATTTTTTTTACTGGAAATTTCAGAGAACAAAGAAAGCCATGGAAATAGCCAAAGAAGAAAAAGGAGCAACAGGGGGTTGCCCAACACTCTCCAGCAGTAGTTTCAGTGAGAGATCTTGCTAAGGCGTGTGTGAAGCTTCTTTGAAGCATCACTTCAATGGTACAGACCACTACCCCAAACTTGTCAGAGTGCATCTGTCATTTTCCCACCTTTTTTTATATTTAAGGATTTGTTGGAATGCCCTTCTTGTAAGATTTCCATCGCTGTCTGTCTCAGTTTCTGTTTTCTTTACCTGTAGTATTTATAAAATGACAACACACTCGCAGAAGTTGAAAACTTCCAGATTTTTGGATTGTAACTTAGGTCATGATGTTTTGGCCCTTCTAAGACTTTTTGTCTTGAAACCACCACTATTGTTTTCAGCACCTTCAAATGCATCATTCCTCCACACTTCTCTCCATTTGGAAAATCCCATGCTGACATCATTGTGGCACCTTGCTTACGACATCACCCACTCTTTGCCAACTTTTTTTCACTGAAACAGTAGTTGCCTGCCAGTTTATCGTCTCCTTGAGACACGTTTCAATCTATTCCTTTGAAAAACTTTTTTCAGTCTCCTCCATAGCAAGCAGCTGCATCCCTCCTCACTTCGTCTCCACCACCAACCGCAAAAACAACAGTAGCACTAGCAGTAGCAACTACAGCACACACAATAATGGCGGCTGGATTGTGTTGGGCTGGGCTGGGCTCACCTCTCTTTGAGTACCTCTCATCCTTTCTCTAGGAGGGAGGAGGTTTTGGGAGGGGATTCAGTGGCCCCAAAGGGAATTATGGCATTTCATACACCAACTGGGACATGGGAAATGCAGCCAGATCTTTTTCTTGTAGTGACGCCGAGCTTCCAGCCAGTCGCAGTCCCACTTCCATATCCCATGCCAATGGGGTTGTGGAAGGGTTGCCAATTCTTTATTTAGGACAGTGGACTTGAGCGTCACTGAATCCCCTCAAAGACCTTCCTCCCACTTATGGCGTCCACCTCTCACGAGGGCAAGGGTCTGACATGGCTGACTCAACATGTTCCACATCATAAGAGGCCACAAGTCCATGCGGGCAGGTAACAAGTCAGGTAACCGCTGACATTCACGTGCAATAGGAAGAGATCTAGAGACAACAGTGCTAACAGATTATCCATGAAGATGAGATCCAGCACCCACTATTGGCAAAGGTGCAGACAGTTTCCAGGGATAACAGTTCCATAACTGAGGTTCTGGTTCTCGAATTGGAAATGCCCTTCAGGAACCGCAGTTGAAGAATCTGGGTCCAAAGTGGGAGGGAGGGTTAAGGGAACAAAGTAAAAGAAAATCAAAGAGTCCTTCTTACCTCGACTTGGTATTAAAATGAAGCCAAGCTTCGCGTGCCCTCTGTCCTTACCTTTAATCCACACTCGGATCCAAGCCTACGTGGTTCATGAGGGCACTTCCGTGGCTGTGCGGAAATCCCTCGTGTGTCAGTGCACAGCCGCACAATCACAAAAACTGTGACATCTATGCATGAGAGTGGTCGTACACAAGTTCCACATGTTGAACATTTCTAATTGCACAAAGAGTTAGGGGCAGGCGGGGGGAGGGGGGGGGGGGGGGGGGGGGGGGGGGGGGGCTTATGTGGCATTTATGCGGACCACATTGACATTTTGTACTGTTAAATGGAAATACTGATAAGCCAGAAGAGGGTTGGTGAGGGAGGGGCATCAAGAAGTGACGTCACTTCTTTGGAAGGATGGGAATTGATCAGGTTAGGGATGCTTGATGGAATCGTTGTAGGAAGTGAAATTCCAAGAAGAACTGTGGTTCTAGTTCTAATGTGAAACCGGAAATGCAGTTCCGCTTCTAATCTCTGAACCGCAGTTCCAAACTTTTGTGCAGCGTTAATTACTGGTGCATATGGACATGCATGAGCAGCCGGCAAGTTGTGGTCAGAGGGACGCATACCTGGAGGGGTTGAAGGAAAAGCTTCTCTTGTCTGCAGCAGAGAATCGGTCTCACATGCCTCCTCCACGCGTCGAACATTGTCATGTCAGTGGTGAGCAGAGAGCCTCTATACCCAAAGTGGTGTCAGGAAACATGCAGGATACGGTCCCGAAGTTGGTCTGATCATCTTCAGTGGTTCACGTCTTCTGTTTTTGGGCAAATCTGAGACTGAGCATGAGCTTTCTTGTCGCCTCACACTATGTGAGCGAGAATTTAGAGACAGTCAGCTTGCGAAGGTAAAAACATAATTTTATGTTATTTTTTGGACATGGACATCAATCAATTTATAGGACTAGTGATGAGCTCTCCAACGCACCAAAATGTGCATGATTCGGCCAAGCGTAGCCCAGGTTACGCTTGCCAAAGCACAGGTCTCACCCACCACAGAAACCCCTAACGCCTCCATGGTGCGCAAACGCCGTGGTGCCTTCTTTCACGTGCGAAGCACCTTTCCCAAGGTGCAGATCCCATTGCACGTGGTGTAGGGGTCCCCTGCATTGTTTTGATGCATCTCCCCCATTTTTGGGTCGAGTTTGGTGACGTGGTGCGACGAGGTTTGAAACCTGTCCACGGACCTGCAGTCAGAATTCGGACGAAGTCCCCGAGCAACAAAATGTACTACTGAGTTTCGGAAGCCGAGATAGGATTTTGGCTAAGTCCCTCAGTACCAAACTGCACTACAGGATCCAGTGGATTATCCACCGGATGCCTCGGCAGATCTTTCCGGAGCAAAATCTCCAGATGGAACGTTTGTTACTCGATCCGGTCGATTATCCACCGGAAGTCGAGTTGCAGCTGGCTCCAAGAGCCGCCGTGCACACCCTAACTTTGAAAGCTCATATCTTCCTTGATACTTGTCCGCTTCCAGTGAAACAATTTCCACCGGATTCAACTACTTGTCAAATTGCAGGGGCAATCATCCACTTTAGGATCCAAGAAATCCTCAAGCAGCTAGATCCACCGGCAAGGATTTTTCTCTTTTTGGCGGCTCGTCGACGCCTCCCGGGGCCGCACTTGGGCATGCGGAGAGGCAACTTTTCAACAAGTGGTCTCGTCGGTGTTCTTGTTGTCGGCCCACAGCCACTAGTCATCTTGTAAGGGCATCCCGGTTGTTTGTGGGAATTCTCTCTCAAAATGATGATCATAGGGCTGGTCAGTGTGGCTTGTTTCCACGATTTGGTCAGGAAACTTAACCTAGGTATGGAGCCATAGCATGCACTGTGCAGCCAACACAGAAGCAGCATGTGTTGCTACTCCTGCTAAACCAGGAAAACCGGTGTAGACTGATGTAGAAGAGGAGCTGCGGTGTCACCAGAGTGGTGAGACCAAATTTCATTGCAGCACACCTTGCTACTACTATCACCTCCGGAGAAAATCGTCTCAGGAGAGAGTTGATCCTCTGTGTAAGAGATGTAGGCAGTTGTTGGATGTCAGTCCATAAGGCAACAGAAGAGAACTATGAGAGATTCAATTGACTCAAAAGAAGACCTCAATGCTCTGGCTGGTGCATTTTCTGACACCGTGTCAAAGAAGCTGTGGTGCAAGATGCACGTAAGATGCTCATGAGCACAAAAGAACTTCAAAGGTAAAATAAGCAGAGAACAATGCAGTTGCAATGATGGTGCCGAGACTTTGGCTGCAACGCAAGTTTCAGACTGCGTGGTTTCAAGGTTTTTCTCAGTAGATGAGATGACATGAAGGAGAATAACAGTTGTTGACAAATCCGCTCGAGCTCTAGCTCCTGGGTGGCAACAGATATGGGCGACAAGGAATGGCCGTGGCAGGATTCCACGCATTCCAGGAGCAACTTCAGGACTATAGACGATGTACTTTGCTCGTATACCAGAAGTTAACTAGGCTAGGCCATGGAACAAAAGAAAACCACACGCAAAACACATAAGGGCATACAACGAGCCCCACATGGGGTATGCCATGGATAAGACCCTGGTTCTTTGTTCTCAAGAAAGTTTAAAAAATAATGTGAATCTGGAGTGTACATAGCGAGAGCTAGTGAGTATGGTGCCAACCGTGCGAGAGACATGTCGACACCACACCACAACCGGGGTCTTGAGCCCGACCTCTTGGCATAAAGCCGAGGATAGCTACTCACCAAAACACAGGGCTGGCTTGGTTGGGTGGCCCCCTAAGGGTTAAACCCAAGTAGCTAAGAAAACTTCATCTTCAATAATCACAACAAACCTAGAGATTTTTCCGGCATCCTTAAGTGTCTAAGGGGTAGTGCTTCCATGAGAAAGAGTAAGTAAAGGAGGAAAGACATCATGTGGGTGTAAGCTACATGTGGTTGTAATCATGGCTTGGAGATCTACTCCAGCTGATGGAGTGTGAGAGGTTCACCAAGTAAACCTACATCTTGTAGCAGAAGCTTCACTGCATTTATCCCCTTATTCTCCCATACACAGTTTTGTAGGAAGAAGCATGTGAAGCAAGACAGGGGGCATTACATGTGTGATGGGTTACAACCCAACCACCAACATTAACAGGGAGCACTTCCCTCTTGGAGACATGCCTGAGCCACCACCTGTGGAACTGGACGAGGGCAAGAATTGCAAAGTCCAAAACATTCTTGGCCACCAACAACGAGGGAAATAGATGCACTTTGGCAGGGTTGTGACCTAACTGGGAGCCATAGTATAATAAACAGAGCATAAAAACAAAGATCCATGGCTATTATGGTTGGCTTCCACAATGCATTCAGATTTTGCAGGAAAAGGAGGATGGATAACGCATGTGACGCACACGAGATCCGGCACAAAGAGGGATGGATGATGCATGCATCGTACATGGGTTTCTGCCTATGGGCATTTTGGCCAAATGCCATGACCTTAAATGGTACAAACCCAAAGGTTTTGAAAGGTTCATGCACTTCTATAAGTGTTGAGGAAGGTATCACTGAACACATCAATCTTTTGACTCTATCCGGTGGACTTCTCGATGGTGCTAGAATTTCATAAAGACGTGTCTCAATACTCTTGAAACCCCGAGGTAGCGGCGTTTCTCAAAGAAGCCTTGCACAAAGTGACATCACACGTATTGCTCAATTCAAGTGCCCAAGACCCCAAGTACATGTCATTATTGTTTCCAATCTTGTATGTTTGCGCTCAAGAATCTCAAACCACGGCATCAAAGTACACTTAGTAATTGTTACACAGGACTGGACTGTTTTTGTTTTTTGGACTATCTTATGCTCTACAGCTTCCACCTAAGATTGTCTTATGTTCAGCCAGGGGTTGTTACGTACCAGACGTACACGAGCTCCTAATCATTGCACGTAGACATTATTTTCATTACTTTCATGGCCTTCCATGCCCAAATTCCCAGACCGTGTGTGATCCCGCATCTTTACCTATTCACCATCTACGCTTCCGACTGGCATACCACTTGGCATCAGAACACAGCAGTGCTGGAGGGAAAACCATCGACTTCACTCATCTGGATGACTGCCTCGCATGAGTCAACAATGCATCTCGCACATCAAGACTTTGCCGACCTCGCGACTATGACGTGATCGGAGCGAGTACATCTCATGACCAGGAGCGGGTCTTTGGTGACAGCTCCAGTGATGGAGGAGTAACAAGCGTAGTTCCTGATGCAAGAAAACCCCGAGGCGACGACCAATGCTGGCCTGGCTGGCTACGCGGCCATGGGTCCGACGACATCAATGGCCAACTCGGCCTCGAGCTCTGCAAATCAGTTGTACCTGCCACAGCCGAACCCCACGACTGGAGCTACTAGAATGACAGATGGCAGCCAGAAAGCTTGCATCAATGAGGAGCTGAATCAGCAACTATCGGCACTTGAGGGCTTCAACCAACACCTCATCCAACAGCTGGACACTGCGATGGAGGCTCTCAACAATGTGAGCGTGCAAGAGGCCGTGCTCGTTGAGAGAAATTCTCAACTGTTCAACGAACCTAAAACATTTCTGGCCCTCCCCGAACCGTTTGATCAAGTAAATTTGAAAGGACCAGTGGTGAGGATGTGGCTGACAAGTTTGGAGGTCTACTCACTACTGTTGAATCAACAATGACAAACAAAATATTGACCTTGCGGCCCCGCTTTTGTGCCACACGGCCTTGAGTTGGTGGTCCGATCTCTGGACCATCCAACGACAACAAGAGACCAACGGGACCTCATCGATGGTCCATGACACCCGTCTCACATCACCTACTATCGGTGCTGTACCCTTGGAGCAGATCAATCCTAATTGGCAAGACACGCTTACACCTGGTTCCGGAGGAGTTTACACGTCTCATCCAAGGGCTCGCAGAATTCTTCCAAGACAAACTCCCGCAAACTCTACCGCCAAGACGCAACATCGAGCATCGCATCCAGTTGAATCTGGAGAGCAAACCAACTTTCAAGAGAACCTATCAGATGAGCAATCACGAGTTGACCGAGCTCAGGAGACAGCTAGATGAGATGCTTGTGCTGGGGTTTGTCCGACCATCAACGCTACCATACGCTGCACTAGCTCTATTCGTAAGAAATAAAACTGTTGAAATGTGGATATGAGTGGATGAATGGGCTTTGAATGACATAACCATCAATAACTGGTACCCCCTCCCTTGTGCCGCTGGACTCTTTGATGAACATCGAGGTGCAAAACTACTTACAGAAATCAGTCTACAAAGCGGATATCACCAAATCATAATCGCCGACTCCGACATCAAGAAGACAACATTCCACACTTGCTAACGGAACTTTGAGTTAACATGCCATTTGGACTCGCAAATGCCCCGGGCAACATTCATGGCTACGATGAATACCATTCTTCAGCCGTACCTCAATGACTTTGACGTCGTATATCTCGACAACATTGTGGGGTATAGTTGCACGCTAGAGGAAGCCTCCAAAAAACCTTGAGGCTTTACAAATAGCAAAATTCTATAGAAAACTCTCGAAGTGAGACTTCGACCGTCACTCAATTGAGATTTTAGGCCATGTCATCAACGAAAAACGAACCACCATAGACCGATAAAAAGCTAAGGCAGTTGCTGACTTGCCGACACCAACTAATGCTCGAGATGTCTAGGTGTTTTGGTGTTACTACCATTGATTCATTTGGGACTATGTGAGAGTGTCAGTGCCTCTCACTGATCTTCTTAAAAAAATCAGAGAGTGGACTTGGGATGACAGCAAACAAGAAGCATTCGTGACTCTGCAAAAATGTTTGACCTCGGTGCCCACCCTTTGATAAGTGAATCCAATGGCAGACTACATCATGGCCACCGATCCCTCAGATCGGGCCATCAAGGTCATTCTCCTCGATTAGAACAGCTATGGAGAACAACCAATCCCGTCTATGTCACGCAAACTACACAAACCTGAGCTGGACTACGCGGTGCACGAGAAAGAGATGCTTGTCGTCATGCACTCATTCAAGATATGGCACTTCTACTTGGAATGCCAGCAATATATCATCTGCACCAAACAACATGCGCTTCAGTATCTGAAGACGCAGCCAAATCTCAGCTGTCAACAGACTCGATGGATGGAGTTCCTTGAATCCAACTCGGATTACGACATCGACCGTTGACCTAGAAAAACAAATCAAGCAGAAGTTCTCAGCCTCCAGCTAGATCTAACGGCCAACATCACAACCTTGCAGTTGGGCCAAGATCCATGTATATAGCAGCTGTTCACACGTGACTACGAGCTCCACAAAGGATACGACAGAACAAAATTCTGGCTCAACACACCCTATTGGCAAAAAAAATCATCGGACAGATGGTCGTATCCCCAAGAAGTGATCTACGATGCATGCTACTCGAGGAGGGCCACGATACCGGCTCAAGAGGACACTTCAACAAAGACAAGACATTGAAGAAGCTGGCCAAGTAGTCTTGGTGGGAGCGGATGCAGACCGACATGGCAAACGTTTGCAAAACGTGAGATACGTGCCAAAGACAAAAAGCTGAACGCACGCGACCACCCAGATTGTTGTAGCCGTCACCTGTTCCAACGGGGCTGTTATGCGGCATCTGGATGTACTTTTTCACCGGACTACCTATGACACCCGATCGATATGACGCCATCCTAGTGGTCGTCGACAGGTTTTCCAAAATTTCTCATTTCATTTAGACAACATCCACGGTGACCGTTGAGGGTACCGTGTGGATTTTTCTCAATCACATCATACTGTTACACAACATACCACGTACCATCACGAGGGACAAGGACGGTCGATTTGCAAGCCATTTTTGGCGATAACAGATTATGCAATATGGACGTTGAATTCAACTTTCAACGTAACGACATTCCATCTACAAACCAATGCCCAAAGCAAGCTCACAAACAAAATGCTCAAACAACTTCTCTAGGCATTATGCAAGCCACACGACACAAAATGGGCAGCAAGTCTACCACTTCTCCTCCAACAAGTTACACACTGTTTGAAGTGGTCTACGATAAACTTCCTGCCACACCAGCAGGATTACAAATACAGTTAATTTGGGCATGCAAGCTAATGAGAAAAATGTCATGAGCTCTATATGTGAGAGGCTAACGGTGAAGGCAACATCTAGCTAAGTCTGAAATGTGTTTAACAACAAGGAGAGTTTACAAATGAGCCCCTAGTGAGCATATGTAATGGTGATGGCATCTAGCCGCACTGGGCCCCGTCACCCCTGCTGAGTCCGAACGAGTCAACGGGGAGAGCACACTGCATAGACCACGTGAAAAACAAAGGTGATCTCCTCAAGGCACCGGAATAGCTCTACAAGTTCCCGGGTCATGACCACCGAGAAAATACAAGCAGTGCCAGAAACAATCGGAATCAACGTCTAGATATCGTAAATAGCTTTCCAAACATTGGAAACACTACTACATTCGTCAGGTCTCCACGTCGCACCGGTATAGCCCACCAAGTGTGCGGGTCTCAACCCACAAAGAAAAGTATCCTAGTTCCCGACAAGCTAACCAAGCCGCAAATACGCTTTGACCGCGTCTCACCGGCGCTGTCGTAGGTGCTGGATAAGTCTCCGGACACTCCAGAGGCCGTCATGTCATCGGTCTCTCCTCAACCCTACACCATTATCATGGGGTGTATGGGTAATCCATCGGCATCGCTCGTGACGGGTGGAAGCCACACAAACCAACACTCCCTCTGGTTGACATGGACATCAATGCCAAAACAAGTGACCCAACGCACAGAAAAACAGTGTATGCAAAACCACAATCTACACCACTCAACCACACAAACACACATACACACATCTGCTATCATCCAAGCACAGAGGCCAGGCCCGATGGCCCTCTAGAGCAAATGAAGGTCACCAGGTATTGTCACGGCACTGGAACATCCTACCAAGTGTTTGGGTCTCAACCATCAGAGGATTCATGCACACCATACACAAGTCAGACAAGAAGAGGGTCTCCTCGTGACACTAGCGGTACCATTGCCTGGGTCTTGACCGCTACGAGCAATCCAACAAGTGTCCATACGCAGGCCACAGTAGCATCATAAACCAACACACAGGATCATAGGAGGATCTCCTCAGAACACAAGTGCAACCCACCACGTGTCCGGGTCTCGACCACTAGAGTGCTATCATCCACATGCAATCAGATGCAACTGTGCAGGCACGTAGCATGAGCCACACGCCGACTGCCATAGTATGCTCATGGCAGCGCATAGACCCCTTGTCATTCATCTCCCATGACATCGCATTAGGTTGAGGTCCACATAACACTCCGCCTTGGGAGATGAACCTGGTGCTGATGTCCTCAATGGAGATGCTGATACCCTAGCTGGAAAAAAAATAGATCCTGGGCGATAAAACATGTGGTCCCTCCATCACGTAGAGACAGCTCCCCTTGTCATGTACAAGTCCGCTTCCACCCTCAAAGACAAAGTGGTGTCTTTGGCTATGGCTCCTCATGTCGCCCCAGCATCACCTAGAGTATACTGTTCCTTGTGTGATTGCCACGAGTCCTAACTCATAGTCTCTCCTCTCTCTGCTCTACCGCGATGCATCTCTATACATCGGAGGAAAGGGAATGGGTTAGCAGCATGCAAGCGTGGAATTGAAGGCATGTCCACCTCTCCTGTGGTAGTATCTCCGTCGGACGTCATACTAGAACCTGGTTAAAGATCCTCTTCGAGGATGGGTGTGCAAGATTGTGATAGTGGATAGCTCATGCCAATACTAGTGGTGCAGCCCTGCATTGATAGTCAATCCTGTGTTACCATCGCCTTCCGTTGCACCATCTCTGCACGCTGTTGTAAGTCAGCGTAAGCTGCCTCGGACATGCGGAGGTGGCCCATGTCTGCCTTGCGTAGGACCAACTCTGTCCCACTGGATGTCGCACATGCAGGTTGTAGAAGTTGCAAATAGAGCTCCATCTACGCCACTCCTGGTGAAGACGATTGGGGTCGACCAAACTCGTGATATGCTGAGATGCTAGACAATCGAACGCAACTGAAGGAGTCACATCCCAACTACACCTCATGTCCGTCAGACAAGGAGGGATGAGCGGTTGCCTGCCGAGAGAGGAGAAGGTAGAGTCGTCAGATTCTGTGGAGCATGTGGAAATTGTTAGCTACTGAGCTAACCACCTCCGGCAGAGAAGCCGCGAAACCGAAAAGCTCACAAAGGTTCTTACACCTTCTTCCTTTGCAGGTATGTGTCATGCACCCCAAACTTAATCAGGCATACACTTCACCTTCAAGAGTACTAACGCCTTAGCATTACATCTCAAGAAGAGCTCAAGTCGTCAATACGCAAGAGAGCATCAAGCAAGGGTTGATTGATCAGCATGCAAGACAAGTCCTTTTATAGCTGTCTGTCCAGTCCTAGAACTCAAAAGCACATTCCTGGGAAGTGGCCTGAACCAGCCACGTCACCAATAGACTTGCACTGTGGGCTTGACACATAAGCATCCTAGTGTCAAGGTGACAGACCAACCATGTAGCGTCCAAGAAGCTACGGACTTTCTTTCTTGGAAGCTTCCACAGCAAACAAGATATGCATGGGGCCAGGATCGACCTCATGACCTCTCACTTGGCCAAATCAACAAAATGGCCAAGGTAACCACTCACCCACATGGTGTACTCACAGGTCATATCTCACAAGAGACAGAGCATAGTTGAGTCACACTACAACGGATCTAGGGGTCATACCTCCACAAGGGGCAGAGCATTCCTGATCCGTCCTACAACACTGAACAAGGGGCAAAAACATTCAACA
>SZWC01001702.1:189320-206365 GCA_023375785.1 Penium margaritaceum | reverse complement strand
ATGTGTCATGCACCCCAAACTTAATCAGGCATACACTTCACCTTCAAGAGTACTAACGCCTTAGCATTACATCTCAAGAAGAGCTCAAGTCGTCAATACGCAAGAGAGCATCAAGCAAGGGTTGATTGATCAGCATGCAAGACAAGTCCTTTTATAGCTGTCTGTCCAATCCTAGAACTCAAAAGCACATTCCTGGGAAGTGGCCTGAACCAGCCACGTCACCAATAGACTTGCACTGTGGGCTTGACACATAAGCATCCTAGTGTCAAGGTGACAGACCAACCATGTAGCGTCCAAGAAGCTACGGACTTTCTTTCTTGGAAGCTTCCACAGCAAACAAGATATGCATGGGGCCAGGATCGACCTCATGACCTCTCACTTGGCCAAATCAACAAAATGGCCAAGGTAACCACTCACCCACATGGTGTACTCACAGGTCATATCTCACAAGAGACAGAGCATAGTTGAGTCACACTACAACGGATCTAGGGGTGATACCTCCACAAGGGGCGGAGAATTCCTGATCCGTCCTACAACACTGAACAAGGGGCATAAATATTCAACAGAAATGTCTTCCGCATGGGCACTGCCACTCTCAACGACGATGTGATCAGCAGGGTCACCAACAGATGAACACGCGAGGGCAGAACTGAGCTCTTTCTAATGAGGTAGCTCTATCCCCGTGGTCTGATCTGCTGCACTGTCCTTAGTTGCTGGTGTTCTAGACACAATTGTGTAGGACTCCGGCTCGACGACTGATCCAATGCCGGACAAGGCAATGAGCAAGCGCAATTTACGCTCACGCATTATCTCACGGGGAAGACTGGTCATTGCCACCCGCTCGATGATAGAGCAAGGATCATCACTTGAATGCGCCATGTGTGACACTGCTCCTCTATGTGTACCGGATCTCGTAGACTCTAAGAACATGGGCAACTCGTGATGCTGAAGCTGGTCCTCGGGTACCGTCAATGACAAGGTCAGGCCTGCTATGCTTGCTGCAGCACATACCCTAGTGACATCTCTCAATAATGCTGCTCTCAAGAATGCCTCCACATCTGAAACACCAGTCCATCCACTCTGCTCCCGTACTACGACCGCTACCCGGCTAGTGTGACCTTGCTCCACCAACTCCCCCATAAATCCGCAAGAGCCATCCCGGGTCATGCAAGACTCCTCTACGACCACCGCGCCACCACCGGTCAAAGCCGTAAGTGGCACCGCCAAGGGACTTGAGGCATGCGTTGCTCCTAATAAAATTTGCTGCTGTAGAATGTCCGGCTCCTACGTCAGTGTGGAAATCAACCTTGATGACACGCATGTCTCCTGTACTACAACTACTACCAAGCTGATGTGAGCCAGCTACACTAACTCCCCAGGAAGTCCGCAAGAGGCATCCCGAGTCGTAGAGGGCTCCTCTGCCACCACCGGACCACCACTGATCAAAGCCGCGAGTGGCACCGCCCGGGGACGAGGGGCCTGCACCAATCCTGATATGATCTTTTGCTACAAAATGTTTAGCTCTTGCCTTGGCATGGATTTCGACCCCAATGACACACATGTCTCCACCATCAACGCCACATCCGGATCTGACTCCACGTCATGTGTCAACACCGTTGCAACCGTGTCTGTATGAGGTGACTCCGACATGCTGCTCACAAGTGAAGGTGCTGACCCTATCGATATTGATGTGGCTTGCAGTCCCTGACAACCACTCATCCCCTCAAGAGCATGAGCAGTGGTAGCCTTGGGAGTGGACAAGCTTCCTGAGCTCTGTCCAACACAACAGGTTGTGCGGCAACGATGACCCCGCGCTCAAGACGGACCACCAAAAGATGAACCATGCAAAGGGAGCATGGCGGCACAATGAAGGCTCAAAAGAATGATAGCTCCTTGGGATGGATCTAAGGGTGAAGTTGAAGAAGCATCCAGAGGCGATGCAGAAGATGAAGATATAAAGGAAGGCATGGAAGTAATTGACAGACTCATAGAAGCAGAACACTCGGTGACTACTGTCAGGATGAGATCCGCGTGGTGCGGTCCCGACATTTGTCTGAACACCTGTAGTGGTTCACGTCTACTATTTTGGGCGAATCTGAGACTAAGCGTGAGCTTTCTGGTCGCCTCACGCTATGTGAGCAGGAATTTAGAGACAGTCAGTTTGCGAAGGGAATAACGTCATTTTGCGTTAGTTGTTTAACATGGACATGATCACAACATTTATAGGGCTAGTCATGAGCTCTCCAACGCACCAAACCGCGCGCGATTCGGCCAAGCGTAGCTCAAGTTATGCTTGCCGAAGCACAGGTCTCACCCACCACAGAAGCCTGATGCCGCCACTCGCCGTGACACCTTCATTCACGTGCGAAGCGCCTTTCCCAAGGCGCATGTCCCATTGCACATGGTGTGGGGGTCCCCTGCACTGTTTCCACGCACCCTACCCACTTTTGGGTTGTGTTTGGTGATGGGGTGTGACGAGGTTCGAAACCTGTCCGCGGACCTGCAGTCAGAATTTTGACTACTACTGAATTTTGAAGTCCCCGAGTAACAAAACGTACTACTGAGTTTCGGACGCCGAGCCAGATTTTTGGCTAAGTCCCTCAGTAACAACCTGCACTACTGGATCCGGTGGATGATCCGCCGGATCAGGTGGATCATCCACCGGACGCCTCGGCAGGCCTATCGGAGAATTTTCTCCACATGGTATTTTTGTTACTCGGTCCGGTCGATTATCGACCGGATTTCGAGTCGCAGCCGGCTCCCAGAGCCGCTGCGCATATCCCAAGTTTGGAAGGCCATATCTCCCTTGATACTTGTCCGATTCCAACGAAACAACTTCCACCGGATTAAGCAACTCGTCAACTTTCAGGGATAATCCTTCATTCTAGGATCCGAGCAAATGTCAAGTCGCCAGATCCACCGGAGCGGCGTTTCCATTTTCTGGCGGCTCGTCAGCGCCTCCCAGCGCCGCACTTGGGCATGCAAACATTCTCCCCCTTGCACCTTCCATGCCCGCTGCTCCTGCTTGCTCTCACTCATCTTCCGCTGCGCCCTCCAGCCCATCATAGCTGGTCATCCCAAGTCCGGCCACGCTCATTGCGTGCCGGTCTGCGGGTTGCGCTTTGGTCAAGCAATCCGCAAGCATGCTGTGCGTGCTGCAGTGCTGCAGCAGCACCTGCCCCTTCTCGACCATGTCCCATGCGTAGTGATAACGCACGTTAATGTGCTTCGTCCTCCTGTACTGCGTCGGGTTGTTGGTCAGCGAGATGGAGCCGGTGTTGTCCTCGTGCACCACCGTAGGCTCCAACTGCAGCACGCCCAGCTCCCCCAGCAACCTGCCGAGCCACACCGCCTCCTTGACCGCCTCGGCCAGCGCGATGTACTTAGCTTCCACTGTGGAAGTGGCGACGCATTCCTGCTTCCTGCTGCACCACGAGACCGCGGCACCAGCGAGGAAGAACACGTAGCCGGATGTGGACTTCCGCTTGTCCACATCGCCAGCGTAGTCTGCATCCGTGTAGCAGACCAGACGCAAAGGGTCTGTCCGCCCTTTGCCCTGGAACCTCAGGCACGCGTGCCGTGTCGCCTGCAGGTAGCGGAGGATGCGCTTGACCGCCTGCCAGTGTAGTGGCCCTGGGTCGGCCACGTACCTGCTCACTTGGCCCACCGCGTAGGCCAGGTCCGGTCGAGTCGCCACCATGGCGTACATGAGGCTGCGCACCGCCGATTGGTAAGGCACCCCTGCCATATCCTCCCTCTCTTGTTTTGTTTGCGGCGCCATTGCCGCACTCAGTTCATAGGTCGTGGAGACAGGACTGCAGACTGGTTTGCAGTCCTCCATGCCGTACCACTTCAGCACCTCGGCCACGTATTTGGCCTGCCCCGGCTCAAGCGTGCGCGCCCTCCGGTTCCGCGTAATGCTCACCCCGAGGTAGAACTCCAGCTCCCCCATGTCCGACATCTGGAACCTGCTACTCAGCTGCTCTTTCAGCTGCTGTAGGCTCGGCAGGTCTGAGGAGCACAAGATCAGATCGTCCACATAGAGTGCGACAATCTCATGGAGCTTCTTGCTGTGCCGCACGTACACACTGTGATCCGCCTCACAGCGCTTGAAGCCGAGTTGTTCCATGAAGCTGTCCATCTGTTGGTACCAGCATCGGGGCGATTGTTTTAGCCCGTACAAGGACTTCCGCAGCTTGCACACCTTGCCCTCCGGCGCCTCCACCCCCTCCGGCACCTCCATGTAGATTTCCTTGTCGATGATGCCGTTGAGGAAGGCCGTATTTACATCCATTTGGTGGAGCTCCATGTCCTTCGCAGCTGCCACCGCAAGGATCGCCCGGATGCTTGTGAACTTGGCGACGGGGACGAACGTCTCATCGTAGTGCTCGCCCTTACGCTGTGCGTACCCCTTCACCACGAGCCGCGCCTTGTACTTGTCAACCACACCTTCCTTTGTGAACTTGGTCTTGAAGACCCACTTGGAGCTGATGACCTTGGCGTCTTTCGGCCTGTCAACCAGCTGCCAGGTGTCGTTTTCTGCAATGGATGCCAACTCCGACTTGATGGCAGCATCCCACTGCTTTCCCTCGGGCCGCGCAAGTGCCTCTTGCACGGTCGTCGGCTCCGTTGATACAGCCAGCATGCACCGCGTCATGCCGATCCATCGACCGGTGCCTGCGTGGAAACGCTTCCCCGCTCTCTGCTGCCTCCCGCTGCGGTGCGGCAGTCTTGGCGGCGTCTCGTCGCTCTGCTGCGATCCTTCCGACTCAGCCCGCTCCGGTGAATCATCGACCGGACGGCTTCCCGAGGATTCTTCTTGCTCCGGTGAACCATCAACCGGACGAGCGGTACGTCCGGAGGATTCTTCTCCGACGCCCGACGCGAACTCCGCCGGGAGTGCGCGCTTTGGCACCCGCGGTGCCTCCTTCGACGGATCATTCCGCCGGATCTCCAACCCAGCTGCATCATCGTCGGAGTCCTCCGCGTCGGCTACTGCACTTGCTGCACCGCCGCGCTCCGACGCCGCATCATCGACCTATGCGTCTGCCGGCTCCTCCTCGTAGTCAAGGAGCTGGAACCACTCCCCCTGTTTTGGAGTGTTCCCGACGCTCATGTCATTGCTGCTGCTGCTGAAGCTCTGCTGCTCGTTGAACTCGACGTCACGACTGCGGATGATCTCTTGCGTGCGCGGGTCCCAGAGCCGATACGCCTTTTGCGCGCTCTCGTAACCGAGGAACAAGCATGGCTTCGCGCGCGGTTCCAGCTTGCTGTCGCGGCGTTGCGCCGCCTGTACCATCGCGTGCGCCTTACACCCGAACACCTTCAGGTGTGCCACGTTTGGCTTGCGCCCGCTCCAAACTTCCTGCGGCGTCTTCCAGCCGCCCTTACCCTTCAGCACCACTGTTGGGGTGAGGTTGATGGTGTAGCTCACTGTACGCACAGCCTCCGCCCAGAAATCTCGCGGCAACCCCGCATCCACAAGCATGGTCCGCACCATGTTGAGCAGCGTCTGGTTCGCCCGCTCCGCCACTCCGTTGGACTGTGGCGAGTACGGCGTAGTGGGTTCCCACTTGATGCACTGCTGCTTCACCCATCCGCTACAGCCCACGTACTCTCCACCATTGTCGTTGCGTAGCGCTCTGACCTTCCGGCCAGTCTGCCTCTCCACCGCTGCGACGTACTCCCTCAGCCGGTCCAGGACCTCGCCTTTCCGCTTCATGAAGTATACGTAGAGCTTCATGCTGCAGTCGTCAATGAAGGTGACGAAGTATCTGAAGCCGTCGTTTGACGGCGTTTTGAACGGTCCGCACACGTCGCTGTGCACAACCTCCAGCAGATCCTTTGCGCGAGCCACGTTCTCGTTGAATGGCTTGCGCCGCGCCTTGCCCAAAATGCAAGGCTCGCACTTTTTGTGTGCTGTTGCATCTGCTGTCGCGTCTGCACCGTCGATGACGAGGCCGCGCACCATGTCGCGCTTCGCCATCTCCTTAACGGTTGCGGGCACCGAATGCCCCAACCGTCGGTGCCAGAGCTCCAGATCAGCGCTTCCTCCCTTGGCCATGTTGACGACGCGCTCCTGCGAATCTGCTGCGTCGGATGCCGCGAGGACCACCTTGGTCTCCACGATGTAGAGACCGCCCTCGCGCTTTGCCTCTAGCACGACCTCGCCGTCGCCGTCGATGCGCACCACTGCGCCTTTCCTACAGAAGAGCACCTCATATCCCTTTTCCGTCAAGCGGCTGACACTCAGAATGTCAGCCAGGCCGGGGACGTGCTACACATCACGAATTGTGCACAGCTCCTTCTTACCGCCCACCACGACTTCCACCTCCACGTCGCCTTGGCCGGCCGCCGGCTCGACTTTGTCGTTCGCGACCACCATTGACTTGGAGGACTTCTCGTAGGTGACGAACCCCACCTTCTCGACTTGGGTGTGCTCCTCGGCCCCGGAATCCAGGCACCGCCTGTTGGCCTTCTTGAGGAAGTGGTTCTTGTTGCCGTTGAGGAGAGACCTGCCCTTGCTGTTTTTGCAGCCGGTCTTCGCCTCCTCCGGGCACTCACGGGTCCAATGGCCCTCCTTACCGCAATTGCGGCACGCACCTTTCTTGGCGCCCTTCTTGCCGCCGCCCTTTCCGCCACTTCCTCGGCCCCCGCTTTCGCCACCGCGCATTTTGGTGACAAGGGCCGATGAGGAAGACGAGGACTCCCCGCAGCTCCGTCGCTACACCTCGTTGCGGATGTACTCTGCGACCGCACCATAGGTGAGCTTGTCCTCCGACCATCCTCCAAGGACGGTGATGAGTGGACCCCAACTGTCAGGTAAGGCCATGAGGAGGGCCATCGCCTACAGCTGCGTGTCGATCTTCCACCCCACGTCATTGCATTGCGAGGCGAGCGACTCGATCTGCTGCATGGCGGAGATGACATCATCTCCCTCCTCGATTCTCACCGTGAGGAGTCGCTTCATCGCGAAGATTTTGTTCGCGAGCGACTTGGATTGGTGGATGGCACAGAGCTTTTCCCAAGCTTCGGCTGCCAGCTTGCAACCTTGGAAGTAGCCCCACTGCGACTCGGCTGTCCCGGACACCAGGAGCATGAGCGCCTCCGTGTTCTTCTTTCCGAAGGCCTGCTTCTCCGCGTCCGTAGCAGTCGCCTCTGTGAGCACCTCCTTTCCCAGCATGACATCCAGCAGCCCCTTATGCGAGAGGTGTAGTTCGAACTGCCACCTCCATAGCCCAAAGCCTGGGCCGCCCGCATACTTCTGAATGAGCTGCGTCTCCTTCTGCGCCATGTGCGCAGCTGCTACTCCGACGAGTTCTTAGAACTTCACGGCGACGTCCAGGATGACGATCCCGTGCGCTGCGGAAGACGTGAACGTTGGAGGCGTTCAGACCCGTGGGCCCATAACCCTTTGTCAGGATGAGATCCGCGTGGTGCGGTCCCGACGTTTGTCTGAACACCTATAGTGGTTCACGTCTACTGTTTTGGGCGAATCTGAGACTAAGCGTGAGCTTTCTGGTCGCCTCACGCTATGTGAGCAGGAATTTAGAGACAGTCAGTTTGCGAAGGGAATAACGTTATTTTGCGTTAGTTTTTTAACATGGACATGATCACAACATTTATAGGGCTAGTCATGAGCTCTCCAACGCACCAAACCGCGCGCGATTTGGCCAAGCGTAGCTCAAGTTATGCTGGCCGAAGCGCAGGTCTTACCCACCACAGAAGCCTGACGCCGCCACTCGCCGTTGCGCCTTCATTCACGTGCGAAGCGCCTTTCCCAAGGCGCATGTCCCATTGCACATGGTGTGGGGGTCCCCTGCACTGTTTCCACGCACCCTACCCACTTTTGGGTTGTGTTTGGTGATGGGGTGTGACGAGGTTCGATACCTGTCCGCGGACCTGCAGTCAGAATTTTGACTACTACTGAATTTTGAAGTCCCCGAGTAACAAAACGTACTACTGAGTTTCGGACGCCGAGCCAGATTTTTGGCTGTCCCTCAGTAACAACCTGCACTACTGGATCCGGTGGATGATCCGCCGGATCAGGTGGATCATCCACCGGACGCCTCGGCAGGCCTATCGGAGAATTTTCTCCACATGGTATTTTTGTTACTCGGTCCGGTTGATTATCCACCGGATTTCGAGTTGCAGCCGGCTCCCAGAGCCGCTGCGCATACCCCAACTTTGGAAGGCCATATCTCCCTCGATACTTGTCCCATTCCGGCGGAACAACTTCCACCGGATTCAGCGACTCGTCACATTTCAGGGGCAATCCTCCATTTTAGGATCCCAGCAAATGTCGAGTTGCCAGATCCGCCGGAGCGGCGTTTCCATTTTCTGGCGGCTCGTCAGCGCCTCCCGGCGCCGCACTTGGGCATGCGGAGGGGCAATTTTTCAACAACTACAAGGTCGCATAGCTACTTCATCATCCGCTTCAGGCCGTGAATCTCAACGAGCATGATCGCCAAAGGTGCTTTGAGTGGATCCACCAACGCCGGTAGATCCTTATCCTGTGGAGGACGTGTGCTCTCATGGGACCGAAGCCAAAGCGGATGCTAGCCTCAAGGACGCGTCCAACATCGACGCCAACTATAGTATCCATCACCACAGTAGTAGCATGTGAATTCACAAGACGCCTATTGGCATGTCGGTGAACTCATCTCAAGCGCCTGTCAATGGGGGTGCGAAGAGTGCCTGCTCCCAACATTGAAGCACCAAGCCTTGGGAGACTACAACGATGTCGGAAACCATCAGTGTGAAAAGTCATAGTGTTCAAGGTTTACAATGATGACCTGACCGGACGAGCTACAAGGCCACAACACGTCTGATGAAACATGCGGCTGACCGGCTATTGCTGATGCTGTCAATGTTGTCGTCAACTGATGGCAGTGGCCTCAATCCATTGTGGTAGCAGGCGCTACTGCTATAGTCACCGTTTTTTTTCACCAAATACCACATTGATTTCTCCGAAACCCCTTCCTTAGGGTTTTCATGGATTCCTCTTCTCTCTGGTACCCTATCCCCCTTACCAGATTCTCTCGTGATTTGTTGAATGACACCTTGCCCGGGAGCTACTCAACTGCCCCTTTCTTTTGGGTACACTGGTCCCCCCTTTTGTTCTCCTCCTTTGTTTCTTTTTACTCAAGTCAGAACTCGCTCCCAAATACGCCCCCTCTTCCTTTTCTTGATTGCCCCGAGAGACGAGGGGGAGGTGGACATTGGAGGGGGCGAAGCCCAAAAAAAAGAGGGAAAGGGCACGGGGTCAAGTTGCCCCTCTCTCAAAAAAACAAAGAGAGAAAAGAGCTCGCTTGCTCGCTCATAAGTGAGCAAGCAAGCGAGCGAGGAGGAGGGAGGGGGGGTCTGCCTGCCCCTCCGTCAGTCCGTCGACGTGGCGGACGGGGCGGACGGGGTCGACGGGCCCAACAGGGCCCTTCCAAGGGGGGCCCTTAGTGGGGGCTTGATGAGGTCCCTCCGAGGGGACCCTAGGAGGAGGGCTGTGAGGCACCTTAGGCAGTAGTAGTTGCGGTGGCTGGTGTAACTACTTCAATTGTTGCTGTTTGTGCTACTGTTGCTGCTTCTGCTGCTGTTGCTGTTGTTGCTACTCTGTACAAGTTCTGTCATTGCTGTTGTTGCTGATGTTGTTGCATCTGCTACTGCTGCTTTTTCTCCTACTATTGTTGTGCTACTGCTCTTGTGGCTGCTGCCAAAGTAGCCACTATTATTGCTACCATCACAGCTGCTATTGCTCTCTGTAGTAGTTGTCTTTATAGTTGCTGCCACTAAACTTGCTACTGCTATTGCTATTGTTGCTAGTATTGATGTTGCTACTTATGCTGCCACTTTTGTTACCACCACAACTATAACTGCTATTGACATAGCCGCTAATCTTGTTGCCTTAGTCCCTACTGCTTTGGCAGTAACCGCTGTTATTGCTACCATTGTCGCTACTCTGCTTTGCTCACCGCCCTTGTGGCATTTGCTTGCAGTCACTAAGCACTCCCTCACGCTGCTCCTGGCGTGGTGCCATGTGGCGCATTCTATTTTCATTTCCCCCGGTATGCTTCTACTACCTCTGCTGCTTGTGCTGCTCACACGTCCCCTTGTGCTTTGATACCAAAGTAGAATTAATAAGGCATGCACGCCCATGCAAAAACTTTCATGAGCTCTGTGTATGAGAGGCCGACAGTGAAGGCAAAATCTGGCTAAGTGTCAAACATGTTTAAGAACAAGGAGAGTTTACAAATGAGCCCCTACTGGGCTTCTGTGAAGGTTCCGACAACTAGCCCCACCAAGCCCTGTCACCCCCGCTGAGTCCAAACGGGTCAGCAAGGAGAGCACACTGCATAGACCACGTGAACAACAAAGGTGGTCTCCTCCAGGCACCATAATAGCTCTCCAAGTGCCTAGGTCTCAACCACCGAGAAAACACAAGTAGAGCCATAAACACTCGGAATCAACATTCAGACATGGCAAATGGCCTTCTGTGTCAGCATCGCAACGATGAAGTTTGTGGCACAAGAAAAAAAGTACCTCCTGAGCTCAGCTTACATTAAGGGTACTTTTTCCGCATACCCACTGTCGTCGCAAATAATGTACACCATAATTTTTTTGTAAAAAAAGAATAAGGTGGTCACTTTGAACTGAAAACAAGTGTAACGTCCACGAAAGGAAGAAGATACTTTTGAGGGCCATTGTTAAAAACTAATACTCCAGATATCGACCAAGGTAAAAATCGTATGGGGACCAATGTAATACCTTGCATACCCACTTTTCACACCGGCCAAGGTAACACGAAAGCATTGAAATAGGACCCCATTCTAGCCTCGCGTTGCAAGGACAGCGTGGCTGTTCACATTACCAGTAGACTACACATTTACAAGAATCCACTCTGACTTGGCAACATTGTCATTCAGGGCTACCATTAGAGGTGTGCATACGTGTCTCTCCTATGTGCCTAATGATGGAGCGCCGTTCATTAGCCTCTTGCGATGACCATCCACCCCGTGCACATTATCTGTGTAAGCATAGTTGACGACCTAAACACCAAAAAACATCGTTGCACCCTATTGTCGTTAGTTGAACAAGTGAATGGAGTCAAACCTGCAATCCGCACACATTTGTGAACAACCCATGAAGAACGAGTGCAAGGGCGTGCCCGGTCCGTTCGTCCAGTGCACATCGATTGTCACACCTGGGGTGCCTCGCTTCATGTTGCCACATTGACTCTATAGACAACCATCTGAAACCATTCATTTTTTTGTGATTCACTTGTCAAACATATTGGTGCGCACTACCTTTGTTTCCGCATGCGGGCCACGCGCGACACATAAATTGTGGATGTTTACAAGTATGTGGTACACCTTATCCATCGCACAAACATGGCCACCAACGAAGATAGGAGTAGAGTTCCCAATGGGCCGGGCCAATGGGATGAAGTCAGTGCATGGGATGGAGAGGAAGCATTACGGAGAGCAGCCATGTTGCATCCACGGGATGCCGCAGCTTCATGGGCCTCCATTAAGGCTGAGTTTGACCATTGGGTAACGCGGAACGGGATGTCATCATGGACATCCACACCTCCTTAACTGGAGGCTATGGTTTGGATCCTGAGCAGGTGTATGCCCACTCCGAGTACGCCTAACAATCCTGATCCGTGGCAGCCCTGGCTGTACACAGAGCCATCCCGCCCTTAGAGTGGCAGATAGTGGGCATGTGTAACATTTATCCACAAATGTATTCTACATGTGTCCACTACATTCCTACCATGCCAGTCCTTACAATGGCAAAGAAATGGCATGTGTCACAGTTAATCTCAAATTCCTCTATTTTCTGTCCACTAAATTTTTTTCCTTCCAACCCTAAGGGAGACACATAGTGGACATCTGATACATTTACATACAAATTCATATACTATGTGACCACTAATCATCTGAAACTACTGTCCTATGTGCTAGATAGTGGCCATGTGTCCTTTTCATCCAAGAATTCATCCATGTTGTGTCCACTGATATCCAGAATCTGTCAAAAAATTGGTATGTGTGTTCATTTTTTATTACTTGTCCATGTGCGTGTTCCTTCTCACTGACCATCCCCAACTTCCTTCCTGCAGTCTCAACTATTATAGTACTATAAACACAAAATTACTTCATCATTTGGTGTGTGTCGTATGTGACATGGATCATCACGATATCAGCATTCATTCATACTCATGACTGCGTAATGCATGACCTAGGTTACTATGCTAACATGAAACTGTATTGTACTTTGTAGTGGTAGCTAGTGGCTTAAGCAGAAAACAAAGTAATGAACTGTTAATGAAGAAGATCCCATTGCTTGTATTTACTGACATTCAGCAGCAAGCACATGACATTGAAAGCAATCTTGCAATCATGGTGCCCCGTAAACGAAAGGTGCTAAGATACATGTACAAATCCACAATTGAACATACGAAGGTAAGCCGTGCACAAAACATATGACCTCACAGCAGGACACTAGGCCCCTTCACTCAACTCTTGGCATGCATCCAGAAAGCCTTCCCCAAAGGGGGATGCACACATGGCCGTGCATGGGTTGACCACTTGATATCCGGCCTCCTCCACCTCTGTCTTCCCTAGGTTGACACTGGCCATCTTGCAACAGATGACACCTGCATCCTTCACCGCACGTCTCGTGTCATGGGACACATGTAATTTTACCCTGTGCCAGTGCAATTTGAGCTTTGGTTGCCGCTTGACCGTCATGAGGAGGACATGGATCTACCTCACCTGCATAGAAAATAGAAACCAACGGAAGCAAAGTTGAGGACATAGAATTGAACACATATGCATCAATGGCAATAAATGCATTTCATGGAAAAGAGAATTAACTATTCTCACACAAAACAACCTCTTTACTTCCGTTTGCGTCATGGTGGTTCCTCGTTTTGTGAAGAGTCCAAGGGGGTGCAGCTGTTGTTTGACCCTGACTGCGTCGTCTCAGTTGTCACATAATCTAAGGCATTTTCCTCCTTCGACCGGTCAGAGGAGGATGGATAGTTGTCTATTTTGTTGTTTTCTTCCCCCACTGGACTCCCAAGGTTGTCAACCCAGGAGAGAGCGCAGGGTCTGCTAATTCATCCGGTGCATCACTTCCAGCTGCATCATCTCTTGTTGTGGGTGGTGCTACTGCTGCCTCACCTACTTCATCGCTTCCAGCGGCATCACCACCTGCTGCTGGTGCTGCTAGTGCTGCATCACCCAATACATCACTTCAATCAGCATCATCTCTTGCTGATTTTCCAGGCTGTCTGGGGCCTCCTCCACCATCGCCCCGCACCTCGCGCCCTCAAGAAAGCTATCTAGCCCGAGTTGCTGTAGCGTTAGCTGGGGAGAGGGCAGGTGGGTTTGTGCATTTTCATGGCCCATGTCCAGCCAGACCACAATGGTTGTAGATGCGGTCCCTCTGGTGACGCTCACACCGGTCTTTCCACTTGGACTTCGGCCTCCCGCCTCCGTGCTTCTTGCGTGGCGGCCCCCAATCCTTCTCTTTGTACTGCACATAGTGGAGATTGACCCTAGGCATGGGGTGACGGTAGTTCCTCTTCCATGCCATTTTCGTCAGGTGAATATCGGCGTACACTTCGGGGTTCACTCTAGCATCTAGGAGAAGGCTCACCTCGTATTGACACAAAAAAATCATACTCGACCCACTGCCCGCAGTTGCACTTCTTGGAATTGTAGTCCATCTCCCACCCGGACAGACTCTTGGGACCAGAGACAGTGCCGGACAGTGGTCCCACCAGGAACATATCATACTCCCTTGCCTTCTGCATGTGGTTCTTCACCTTACTATTGGCGAAGGGGGCAAGCGTGGTTTTGCAGTCATGAGACAGCTTCCGCCCGTCCACAAAGAGTTTTTGCATCCACACGTAAAGCGCGATAGAGAATTGAAAGGGGTAGAGGTGGCGGAGGCCCATGATCCGGGCGTTTAATGACTCTGCCGCGTTGCTAGTCGCGTAACCGCCACGGGGATGAAGACCCGACTCCACCTATCCAACGCGATGCCTAGTTCTACACCACTGCCAAAGATGTTCTCCAGACTCTACACAGAAGCCCTTGCAAATTCATCTTGTGTGTGCTTGAACTCCCTGCTATTGAAAGCATGGACGAGGGTCCAGAAGAGGTCAGTGACCACACGACCCGCTTTGGCTTTGACGTTCTCTCGGACATGTTGTGCATAGTATGTGTGTGTGAACCGGGCGCGGTGTGCTAGCCTCAACCGGATGGTGTAGGCACCAACCGACGGCAACGGCGACCAAGGGGAGGCCGTTGCACACCTTCCCGGGTTTGCGGAAGCATAGGGTCGTCTTGGGGGAGCACGAGAACACGTGTGGCACAGTGGGAGTAAACTGTACTTGTTATTCAAGTGTCAACATACAAGACTATATGTACATGATGTCACATCCTAGGCGACCCGAGGTCGCTGAGCCGTGCGCGGCTCTGTATGGACCTGGGATGAGCGTTATTGCTCTAGCATCACATAGCTCATCTTCCCAGCTTTCCAACGCACCAAGAATTGCATCATTCCGTGGAGGAACGGCCGAGATATGGTCGTTTCCGTGAACCACGATAATCTGCCGCTGGCAGCACCACTAGCGGCGGTGACGGCCGCCCGAAGCGCCCTTGCTGGTGATAACACATCGGGGCGCCATTCCGAAGCGCCCTTGGCCCTCAATGATCCTTGACTCATTGAATAAACGGGCCCCAAGGGGCGCTTCGGCCTTGTTGGGTCTTCCGAGGGTCGAGCCTTGGTCCTTGGGGATGAATTCCCGTCATCTTTTTTCCCCTCGGCCGGTCCAACCTTCGGTCGGGCGTAACTTCCTCAATTCTTGATGGATCGACCCCATTCTTGGGTCGATCTTGCACGGTGTTTCCTCTAGATTCCAAATCCACAGTCAGATTATACATTCAAGGAAACCTCAAGCCGTGATCAGTGCCGTTGGCACTGTCCGGCTTACACTACCCCCCCCTTTAGGAGCAAGCCGTCCCGGTTCGCTCTTGATACTCCCGGAGGATAGCATTGATCCCGCCAACGTTGAAGTTGCGGGCAGGCTCCCATGAGTTGTGGGCCGCATCATAGCCCTTCCATTTGACCAGGTACTCCCATCCACGACCACGACGACGGTGGTCAAGGATGGCCTCCACCTCAAACTCTTTCTCGCCCTTGATCACCACCGGAGGGGGAGGTTCAGAACTGCGGCCAGGGAAATGCTCGGCCGGATCATGGTAGAGCTTGATTTTGGAGATGTGGAACACGACGTGGACTGGCATGGAAGGCAGGAGAGCCAACCGTGCCACCACGGGTGTCCGCATTTCGAGCACCTCGAACGGACCAAGCCATCGGGGTTTCAATTTGTCCGACCGGACCCCGCGAAGCTTGACATGCGCGCTGTTGAGAAGCACGCGATCACCGACCTTGAGTGTTGCGTCCACGCGTCGGCATTCCGCTTGCAGTTTTTGCTGCTCTTGCGCCTTTTTGAATGCATGCCGCGTCGCCATCCAAATCTGCTTGAAGTCGCGTGCGGTAGACTCCACCGCGAGCAGGTTGCTTGCGACGTGCAAACTGAGGGGCGTGGCGGGCACCGTCCCGTTCACCACCTCAAATGGTGCCTTGCCGGTGGAGGCGGACGTGGCAGAGTTATATGCCAGCTCAGCGACCGGCAATCACTGGTCCCACGCCGTCTTGTCCGGATCACCCACTGTACGGAGGAGCTGCTCCAGCGTCTGGTTCGTCCGCTCCGTTTGCCCGTTAGTTTGGGGATGAAAACTGGTCGACAGCTGCACCTTGTTGTCGTACCGCTCCATGAGTTCTCGCCAGAACTTGCTTGTGAAACGTGGGTCACGGTCACTCACAATGGACCGCGGCATGCCATGAAGACGTACCACGTGCTCGAGGAACAGCCAAGCCGTGCCTTCTGCGCTCACTGTATCACGCGTCGCAATGAAGTGTGACATCTTGCTGAAGCGATCCACCACCACCAACACCGCATTGTGGCCTGCCGCTGTCGTGGGCAAACCCGTGATGAAATCTATGGAGATGTCCTGCCACGGCTGCTTGGGGATGGGCAAGGGTTTGAGGAGACCCGGGGTCTTTGTCCTCCTCGCCTTGTGGCGTTGGAACACGTCACAACTCCGGCAGAATTCAGCCACCTCGGACGACATGGTGGGCCACCAAAAGAAGCGAGCCACCGTCTTCAATGTCTTGTCGACGGAGAAGTGACCGCTCAGGCCACTGTCATGGCACTCCTCCAAAATCAGCTGCCAAAGTGCGGGCACCGTGGGAACCACCACCTGTTGCGTGCCGCGCCGTCGCCAATACGGCGCCTCGAAAAAAAATCTCCGAGCGTCATACTCCCCATGCGCCTCGTATCCCTCCGTGAAGAGCTTCGCAAGGAAGGCATCCTCGTGGATGGTGAGAGATGCGACTCACATCATCAGGTCCAGTCGCCTAGAGAGTGCGTCGGCTGGGTTGATGCGACCCGGCCGGTGCACGATCTCGTAGTCAAAGTGCGACTCGAGGTACTCCACCCAACGCGCTTGCCGCCGACTCAGGTTTGGCTGCGTCTTGAAGTACTTCAACGCGTGGTGGTCGGTGTAGACCGTGCACTTCCGCGCCTCGAGGTAGCACTGCCAGTTCTTGAAGGCTGCGACCACGGCGAGCATCTCCTTGTCATGGGTGGCGTAGTTCAGCTCCGCCCTGCGCAACTTGCGCGAGTAGTAGGCGACCGGCTGCGACCCGTTGCCAAAGTCCTGCAAAAGGATTCCACCAATGGCCAGGTCCGATGCATCCGTCGCCATTTCAAACTCACGGCCGCTGTCGGCCAAGTGCAAGGCCGGCGCGGAGGTCAGAGCCCGTTTGAGATTCTCAAAGGCTTCTTGTTCGCTAACTCCCCAACTCCACTCGCGATCCTTGCGAGTGAGATTGGAGAGTGGCGCTGACACTCCCGCGTAGCCAAGGATGAACCTGCGGTAGTAGTTGCAAAAACCAAGGAACACTTGCACATC